>QKQZ01047429.1:0-68979 GCA_003595255.1 Solenopsis fugax
TTCATCGCGCTCGAGTCTCCCGCTCGTCATACAATTGAAAGAAAACCCGAAAAAGAGATCTCTGGCCCGCGATCCGAAAGTCGATTGCGACCGATCGGCGATCGATCGTCGACGATGACACTCGACGTGCGATTTCGAGATTTTTGAACGCGCGTTTATCGTCGCCGGCGACGGTGTGTGACGTCAGTGTTCTAGCCTCGTTTATATTTCGCGCGTCGCGAGGATTACGTTGCGCTCGTAAATCGTCAGGCGATTTGTGTACAACGGCTCGTCGACGCGACGCGGGCGTTTCACCGATCGCGACGGAGGATGAGTTAGTTCCCGGATTACATCGGCGAAACGGTACTGCGATTGTGGTCCGACCAGTTTGGTCCAGCGCGACAATCAACTGCCCTGTCAACGGCGACTGTCGATGCCGACGAGAGGATTCCCGGTGACGGAAAGTCGCTTCTTCGAACTCGCGCGAGAAACATCCGCAGATGCGGCGGAGGTAAGCGCAACTCGTCTCACTTTAACATGCGAATGAAACATACGTTGCGTGGAGGATTTCGCACATACACACCGGAACAATTAGCGAACTACGCGAACCCATTGTATCGATTGTATTCCTGTTTGAATCTCAAGGCAACTTCGCACACGAGGGAGAGAAGTACGCGGAAGGAACAATTTTGCTGCAGCATCTAAAAATTTAGATCAGAAAATAATTTTATGATAGATTGTAAAAGTTATTTTGTAAAATATTCTCAAGCATGATGATACTGTTGCAAAAAGTTTTAACATTTTGGCAACCAGCTTAAAAGTTCAATATTTTTTGGTGCTTTAACATAATTATTTTCAGATTATTTGTATTTAAGTAAAATTGTTATTTGCTTATACCAATTTACTTTCTTTTTTATTTGATTATATGTTTAGATGCATACATGAAAAAAGAGTTTAGTAACCATCCTAAATAATTTTAATTAAATATTTCATTAATATAACTAAATATTTTGTAATATTTAATAATTATATTAATAATAACCAAATGTAATAGTAACTAATCGATTAATAAACAGTTATCAAACAGTTACTAAATATTATTAAATATTTGGTTATATTAACCAAACATTTAATGTTAATTATTTCACCAAAGCTCAGTTACTATCATTTAGGCTTTATCTATTGTTATTAAACTGTTTTTTCAGTGCATGCGATATACGGAAAAACAACTTTATTGCAGCATTTAAAAATTTAGCTAGATACAGATCAAAAAATAATTTTATGTTGTCATCAAAATAATTATTTACTATAAAAAATTAGATACTGAATTTAAATAAATATGTTATTAATTCTATTCAAGTAACTTATTTACTTCAAACAAGTGAAAATTACTTGTTTGTAGTAAATATTACTGGTTTGATATAAAATAATTATTTGAATAACACTAATAACATATTTATTTAAATTTAGTAATTTTTTGTGTCTCAGTGTAGAACGTTCAAGCATGATAATGTGGCTGCAAACAGTTTTAACATTCCAGCAACCAAGTTAAACATACGATACAATCTTTTAAACGGTTTAACATAATTATCTTTAGATCTGTATTTCAGCAAAATTGTTTTTTCCGTGTAAGGAAAGTTATTGGCCTGCATAAATGTGCATAGCTGCAACGCGGGGTGCATGTGCCGTTGTGCTTGCATAATAAGACGCGCTAATAGGGACAGAACCACTTGAACAGCGGGGACTACCTGCGCGCGCGTAAATGATAGGAATTTAAATCGTGCGATCTCAACGCGATATGAACGACCTTGATTACGTAGTGCGGCAATGGCATCCTTGCTGGGCAGAAAGCGTGTCGCGGCATAATCGCGTCGCGCGTTCGGCGTAGGAGTCCCGAACTTAGCCTTGCACTTTCGCCAGGATTGGTGTTCATTTGCGGTATTTATCGAACATCGTGCTCCGATCTACGAGAAAGTTGGAAGAAAGAGTAGAGTTAATGCTTCGAATCTGAAGTCGTAAAGTACGCTCGACGAGTCCAGGAGGGACTGAGGGCAGTTTATTTATTTGTACCAATAAACGAAATTTTTAAACTCTGAAGAATGTAAATGAAAGGAATGTAATAATGTCTATAAAAGAGCCGACGGGTTGTTCATGTGTATACTCAGGATCTATTATTACAAAAATATAATTGAGTAATTATTACAAAATTATTATAAAGCAATTTCAATCCATAATTGGGTCCTCATTAATACGCAGATAATGATAAATATAAAAATTAATCAATGCGTTGACAAATGCAAATTATCAATACGAAATATCATATTAGGTGTAATATTAGTTAAATTAAAATTTGTCACAATAAGTTGTTCAGTAGTAAATCAATGATTGGCGTTCACTCTGCTTTTCAAACAAAGAAACTTGTGTAAATAACTAGCATTGTCCAAAACATGTGATTAAATGTATGGATAGAGAATTAGAGCATAACGATATGTACAGAAGAACGCGGATAATTTTGTTATTTGAGTCAACGCCAATCATCAATTTATTATTAGACATATTGCGACAAAGTTTAATTTAACTAACTTTACACCTACGTAATGTGACATTTTACATTGTTGAAACTTACTCATACAGGCGTCAATTGATTTTTATACTTATTGTTCGTACTTATTATCTATTGAAGAGGACCTAATAATGAGACTTTGAAACTTGTATTTTATGATAATTTTATAATAATTATATATTTATGCATTATTATAATATATTTATATATGTATATTTACAATAATTACTCAGTGATAATTTTATAATGATAAATTTTACACTATACACATGAATAATTTGTGTCGACTCTTATAAGCCTATTATACTTTTACTTTTTTTATTTATGTTGAAAATAATATTTATGAAAAGGCGTTGCGACATTTTAATCGGATCAGTTTAATTCAGTTAATAATTTTAAATGATATTTTGAATATTCTACTACTTATCTTCAATATATTCTAGTTTATATAATCTCAATAGTTACATCTGGAAAGAGACGACGCTGTAAATTTCAATTTCCCAGCATTAAGATTATCAGATAGTAATGCGATCATAACCGGTTTATTATGCGGAACTTCATTAGTCCACGATCCACTTAATTAATGCCGTAATTGATTTATTCGTTTACAAAGATAAAATTGAAATTAAAAAGCAGATATTGATTGTTTACTTGATTGTTAACTACAAAAAATGAGTTAACTATGAACGACAAATAGCAGAAAGTTAACTCTCGATATCATTTAGCGACTAAAAATGTAGCGATAATGCAGATAATGCAGTCTTATCCCATCTTATATTTTCCTCATGTGTAAGCAACTTGACATATCATTGAAAAGATAAACGAACTTAGTGGAAATGAGTAATTAAAAACGCATGTTAAGAGTTAACGAGAAGGTAAATATTATATCGCGATGTTTGATATACTGCGAATAGCAGTATTTCATTTGCGGTACAAGATAAATTCGCGCGAGTCGATTTTTTTTATGGTATAAGCCTCTCTTCAATTTGTCGATCCATTGTCATCCCGAATATCTTGCCAATGATTTACCCACACATCATTGTTCCTTCTCAAGAACAATAAGCCGTTTAGCCGTGTTCCACTATGTACTTTTGTTCGCCGTTTGCATTCTAAATGCGAACGAAAGCGAACCTGAGTTTTCTTCGCATGTAGACAATGACAGTTTCTTAAATCAGGCAAATTACCTGTTCTGTTTATGTTATGCGATTCTGCTCAGTTTTATTTTATTCTAATGCCTCATAACTCGATACACTCGATTTGTAATGTCGAAATTTTCTTTTGCAATTATTGTGAAAGTATAAATTGAATTTCATTTTTTATTCTGGTTTTTATATCTTTTTTATTTACGATATAAGTAAATCTGATAGAGTACTTCTCTATTCGTATAAAAACATAATATGTTTCTAACTGTAATTCCCCTTATTTTCCTTATTTTTCTCGCATTATACCGCAAAGAGATTTTAAACGATTTAACGGAAGTTCGAGAAATCAGCACGAGAGTACAATTATTGCGAAAGTTCTTGAGAAATAATTTTCATATATTTTTTCGTGAAATAGTATGAAAATTTTAACTATATATATATTTAATTGAATTAATTCTGAGATTGGTTAAATTTTAAGCGATATACTGTGAATTTTTTATTTTATCGTTTATTACAAAAATATCATTGTGGTTATTTTTACGGTATTTTTATTGCTCCTTTGTCTCTTGAAATGCTTTCTTGGAAAAGTTCAAAATAATCAATCGCATTAAAAAATAAAGCATTTCAGATCCTGGAATGGTAGAATTTGTTAGAGATTGAATTTATTTTTTTGACATCACTTTATGTGCATTGCAATATTTCATTGAATCATAATAAACTGATAAAAGAAACTGTTCTTTCATTTCGCTTGCTATTGTAGCATAAAAAATGATTTTTCTGTTTGCTGGGAAGGATGTTTTTATTGTTAGTACGGGCAGTTATTCTTAATGCGATCGCCGGTACCTACCGTTCCTCGCCATTTACTCGTTTTCTTCTTCGTTCTTGAATGCGAGATTGTATTGGGCAGAAATTTTACGAGAACGTCATAACATTGGGGCATTATAAAGCAGAGAATAAACGAAGTCGTTCCGTTGCATCGGTGCTGCCAGACATCTCCTTCATTAAAATCTAATTAAATGAAGCGAGCGTGTGTGTATGGCGCGCCTTTGTCGCTCTTATCGTGGTTCGATGTTTACCGTTAGACATCGATAAGCTCGGCGTTGCCTGCAATCACTTTACGCGCGGCAAGTAATTATGCTCGGTTATTGATAATTATGAGGAAGTCAGAAGCAAGATTAGATAGATAGCGTGTTATAATTTAAATTTCTTACTTAAGCTCTTTTTGAGTACTTGAGACTTAATTTTTAATTTCACGATAACTAATCACACAAGTTTTTCAGAATATGTTAATTAAAATCTGTAAGAATTATCCGATTTCAATCGAATATAATATCTCTCAAAAATTGAAATTAACTTATTCGACAATGACTATAAGTGAAATTTGGAGTCAGCTTCATGTGACTATAGCGTGCACGTATAAATAGATGTGTGTCGAAATCTTCGCGCAGCATCCTTTCCGTTGGTCAAATAGTGGAGTCTGACTCATGCTGAATATTTTTTTAAAGCGAAGAATTTGTACAGGGTGCTCCATTCTGCGTTTACACAGAGATGCTGACGTATCTCGGTCCTGTTGCCTCGTCGCAAAACGCCCACCCATGCATTGCCTTAGGCCATAGGTATATATGTATAGGGTGTCACATGATAGTGCATTGATCGTCGAGCATGACTCGCGTATAAGAGCGATGCTTAGAAAACTGCTGCTTTATGAGACGCGATGCTAAAGATTCAGCTACTCGTTAACGCGTCAATTTTCTTCAGCGTAATCCCGCAAAAGTCGCGGTACTTAAATAAGATAAAGCGAAATTACTTACATTGACAGAAACACACGCGACGTGTCTTTCTTCGTTTGTAACTTTATTATCCACTTTTTCGTTTCTTGCAGTGGTACTTGCCGAGATATTGCGAAGTACTTTTGTTACGCATTTACTTTATTTCACGTTTGCACAGTGGCATAACCAGAAACTTGAAAAGAGTCACCGTTAACAAAGCCTCTGTCTTATACATCTTATTATAGAGAAAGAGTCCTTTTGCGCTCCAACACACGGCGAAGACATACATCAACTTCTTAGTCGTTACAGCGACGAAAGATCCATTCATTTCTTCATACAAGTTCTCACTGAATGCACATTGAATCGCTTCTTGATTCTGTTGTTTCGTCGGGAAGCGCCCACTGTACTCCGCAGTGCATTTAATATAATGTAGCTATTCCGCGATTTAATTCGATGGTGCGTTATGCACGTCAAGGATTTAAGCTAAAAATAGTTTAACCAGAATGAAATAAATAGTAAGAAATAATTAAAAAATGCATGATAACAACAAAAATTGAAAATTTAAATCCCGCGATATATATTCATGTATACACTGAAAGAAAAAAATTACTAAATTTTAATAAATATTTGTTTAAATAGTTGCAATAAAATATTTACAAAATGTAAATAAATATATTTAATACAAGTACCACTAATTTAACTATCATTTTTTATTGAGTAAATATTTATGTTATCATAAGTAAATACTTCATTGCAATTATTGAAACAAATATTTATTAAAATTTTTATTAAATTTTTCTCAGTGTATAAAATAACTTTAAATAAAATGAAGTAACACAATAATTCGTAGTGAATAGAGATTTCTCCTAATTCCATAGGTCATATCGTTTTTCAAATTACATGAACGTGGATGAGTAAATATTAACAAAGCTATTTTATGTGACATTCAATCACGCTTTAACCTTTATTGCTACATCGCGAAATCATACGAGGGAACGAAAAAAAAGTAATCCTGCCCGGAGGCAGGCACCGACTTTTAATCATCATCGCTACGTGATGAGCATGCGAAATGTCAACGATGAAAATCGATGGTATATTCGTTCGGACGGGAATTCATAAATAATTTATTCGTGACTCTCCGTTCGATCGATATGAATGACAGAAAACCGGGCGAGCACACACACACACGTAATACGAATGTGATTATCAAAGTGCGTATGTGACGAAATTAATAGCGGTACAAAACAGGGTCAGCCAGTTTCATCCGCGTTGATATATTTCAAGCCGTATTTTGACGATCATAATAATTCAACTGCGAAGTAATTCTGTGATAATTTTTAATCCATGTATCATTTTTAGTGATTTATTGTCAACTAATCTTAGGAATTCGAAAAACTTTTCTATTTATTAATTTCATATTGATACTATTTATATATCTTTATCACGGCAAATACTGCTTGCCATTTTCTTTTCTTTAAAAGCTTTCAACTAATTATTTTCATTAAAAGTATTGACGGACTTTGTATAAAGTTCTGATTTTGTCTGTACGTAAGCACTAAAAGGAGCAATATGTCGAAGAGAACATAACTTCGCGCGGGATCTCCCGGTTATGATTTCATTAAAACTTCGTGAGACTTTACTCAACGGAAACGATTCCGGAACCGGTAACGGTTACTAAACTTAACTCGGACGAGGACTGTAAAGCTCCAATGTATGATAATATATAATTCTTTCTCTCTCTTTTTTTATGTTTGCACCTGAATATTACTTAAAAATTTTTCCAAAACCACAAATTCATATTTATCGCTTATTGAATACGTTTCGTTTGTTTCTATTATCTATTTATTCTATCAAATATTTGTGAATGTATTATAGCTTTGTTTGTGAAACACATAAATTTTTACTCTATAATCAATTTTTATAACATAAAAAGTTCCAAGTTAATTATTTTTAGTAATAGCTATTTGACTTTCTTCTGAAGATAAAACATACAATGCAGACTGCAATCTGTTATCATGCAGGTCAAGAGGAGAATTTTGCGCATGGCTTGCACCGTATTTCTAAACTCATTATTCGGGGCAGCTGCACCTGTTAGAAATTTCTCGAGGCTTTTCAGGCACCCGCACTTGATAAAACATTTCCCCACGATGCACAAGCTCGGGGGGCCTATCGCTGTTTGGATAAGCCAGCGTGAAAATAAAGGTCGCTTTAATTTATGTCGGGGGAGGATGTTTCATAAATTGCGCCTGATATGTTTGGTAAAGCATCCGGTGCTGCTGGATCCTTTTTATTTTACAGTGATCATAGCGATAGCGCAAGCTGTTGACAATCATTGTTGTTTACTCCGAAAAGAGAAGATTGTTATAAATAAATCTACTGATAACATTATCTTCGACGACAGATGTTTTCATTGCACCAGTATCGTCACGTCTTTGCTTCTCCAGCAGAACTGTTTCAAGAGCAATATCAAGAAGCACACGCTCGTCTCGCGGCGAAAGGTTGATAATTAAGACCGCTTACATTTCGAGTACACAAGGGTGCAAGCGGACGGTTGAACAAAGCTCCGGGTGTTCGTCGGCCCCCACGTCAAACTCGGCGTTGATCGCAATCGATACAGTCGCGCTGCTTTTTCCGGTAGCGAGCCTGAATGAAGTTTCTATCCGCTTACGCGGTCCCTTCATTCACACGTCGTGTCGGGTGAATGTTACGTTCGATTCGCATTCATCCGTTCCGCTGGCTACCGCAAACAGCGTGGCGTCTATCGCCTTTCTCATGTCCCCTACGGTGCAGCGATGCGTTTATGCATATGCATACACCTGCAACACCAGTCTCGGTAATCCTAGTTCGATTTTCGCTGTACGCAATGGAATCTCCGTTCGTCGCAATTCTCATATCTTTTCGAGCTCTTGAGACAACGAGTCGCGGATAATATTTTAACGCGGTTACAAGACAGCGTTGGCTATTGCTGTCACTGCATTTTTAAATCGCCCGTGGTACGTATTTATAGAGCGCCAACCACAGAGCCATTTAATCTGATACATCGTCGCGAGCGAATTGTACGTAACAGGGTTGCGAAATTTGGATTGCAAGGACGACTACTCATAATTTAAACTCCTCAGGTCAATATTTTTACTGCATAAAACGGTGTTTCCGTTCTCATATGTTTTTAGAAGTAAATTGGATACGAGGTCTAAGAAAAGATCAACGTAATCAAATTCTAGCGTGGAGCAAAGCAATGGAGAAAGTTAGAGGTTGACCTGTATGGCAAGACTTCCTTTGTCTCACGTTACCAGGAACCGACACTATATCATACACCATCTATAACAATATTATTCAATTAAATTAATTTATAAAAATAACAAATAAATGATTTTAAATTTTTACAGCGCTCTGCATATTATTCTTATTTTCTTACTTATTTTTCTTACTGCAATCTGTTTTTTAAATAATAACAATATGATGAGACATTGAAGTTTTTATAATTATAAAAACTTCATAATAAATGTTAGATACATAATAAATGTTAGATACAAAATGAATACAACATTCTTCATGATACATATCGATTGTATCGAAATACATCAATGTTACAGAATAAAAACTAAAAAAGTTGAAAGTAAAGTTGATTATTCATAATTTGAAATTGGAAAAAATAAATTTCAATACGTGATGGGTAGTTTTCGGTCATGTTCTGAATTCAGGTATAAAAAAAATCTGTTATTGTTATAACTTCTGTAAGAAGTTACGTAGTGTAGCGTGATAATTTATTGTAATATATATTTTTATTATATTTTTCTTTGATTATTTTTTCCAATCAATTTTCAATGTTAATAACAACTTTATTAATTACATCTTTTATGATTGTATTATACGAAATCAAAAATTAAAATAATTTTATAAATAATTTTAATTTAATATAATACTAAATACTATTGTATATCAAGGTTTTTCTGCTGAATTGTGAATTAAAACTTCAACCTTACAAAGTTGAACTGTTTGAGGAATACACGTATTTAAAAAGGCAAACTAACCTCGGAACAAACCGGAAATTTGTGTCTGAGCGTTCTGCTTCACCGATTTCCTGGTTCTTCCTTTTCTTCGCATCGACAACATAGGATGTATCTAGCATTGGCAATGTATTTTACAGAGAATTATTTATGTAACGAGAGAAAAGTAAATAGCTTGCAAATACTTTCTATGTAACTTTTCGTGAGAAATGTGTTTATAAAAAAATGTTCTGCGTTTATAAAAAATATTTTTTAATTTGGCGTTTTCTGGAAAGTAAAATAATAGTAAAAAAGAGTAATTAAAAGTTTTACTAAGTCGTGTCTCTGCAGTTTCTCAGGATTATCGTGAGATTACAAGATATACAGTTAGATCTAAACGCTTTTTTTAAGATGTTAATTATAAAAGATAACACTCAAAATACTTAAGTGTGAACGCGCGGATTTTTATTAGCAATTTTACATTTTTTTAAATATACATATGCTTAAACTTTACAAGCACCATTGGCATACCTTCTTGTTTATATCTTATCCTGAAATCGCGGCAGAAGGAATACGAAACGAGTCGCGAGAAGAATTTCTAATCGCGAAGGGACAGAGAATCTGTTTGGTAGATGTAAACTCGGTTTTATTTTCGATTTGATAAACGCCGACTTCTCGTTAGAAAGGAAGTGTTATCTTATAACTGAATAAATTGGAGGCAATACCTTTTACCCGATGTGTAATTTTAATTCAACAAGGCGCTTGTATATATTAAAATGTTGTTTAAGTTTGTTTGTATGTTTTAATTTTTAACAGAAAAATTTCTAAAAATGAATTTATTATTATTTTGTTTGAAATGAGACACACATCTTGTAATCTCATATAATACTTCAAAATTCAAATGTTACATAGAAATGTACTAGTAATATATGCATAATTAAACGGTAAAGATTTATAATTTAAATAATATCTGTTATATGCAAATAATATATATATATTTTTTTTTAATTTTATAATATATATAGCTTGTACATGGAGAAAAGTAATTTTGTTATTGTAGTAAAATTGTCTTTGTTATTACATGTATGTAATGGGAGCAACAACATTTAATTGAGACTAATTTTAGAAATTGTTCGTTAGCAAAGTAGAATTTGTTTTGTTACTAAAATAGAAAAAAATCACTGACAGTATTTGTTTTTATAATTAAGTAAATTTGCTGTTAAAATAAAATAATATATTCTTAGCAAATACCTTTTAGAACAAAAATACTACTTATACAAATGGATTCACGGGCTCGTAATTCAATGAATTTGTTTTTACAGCAAAATAATTTGTAGTTTTAGTAAACTTATATCTAGCAAATATCAACTCTTAGTACTCTTAATTAATCTCTTTGCTGTCCACATAACTAAGATTTTGCTACAACAGCATAAAATCTGCTATGCTGGCAAAGTCTTTTTTTCCGTGTAAGTACAATGCTATGACTTTTAGACGAAGAAGCTTAAATAGAAACTAATTTGCATACAAAGAGTTCAGTAAATTCGAAAATTTGTGTGCAGACTGCATATCGTTCCTATCCTCTCTCGTGATGAGGAGAGCGAATGCGCTTGGTTATAGCATGTGCGAATTTCAAGTTCGTCTCAGGAATAATAAAATTTTTCAGAGACGACATGTGATAAATCTTTGCAAGAAGATGCCCTAAGACAGATTAGATTATTAAAAGGTTAGATGGATTATTCTAGATAATATACTTTGATATCTTGCATAAATATACTTTGATATCTCGTCCAAATATCTTTTACGTTATGGTGGATATTTCATGTTGAAAATATAGTCTCTGAAATACAGAAATTATGTTTTATATTAATTAATTTTATTAATACATTTTTATTAATTAATACATTATTTTTAAAATAAAATAAATTAATATATTTGTATTACAAACCTTGAATTCTTGACGGAACTCTGCCGATATTACGAAATATGTTATTGGTAGGATTATCGGGTACATTTTAACCATCGTATAAGTTATCTTTATTACCATGTTATTATAGTAAGAGTGCAAGAAAACGATAGCTCTTACAATTTGATATGGTACCAAAGTTAGAAAAAATCCAATCTCAATACCAACTGCATAAAAGTTTTTTCAGTATAAAAATATAAGAAATCTGTAGATACTTAAATAAGCGCCATATATTTATTAATATTAAAATGAAAATTTGACTTACCCAGAAAAATAAAACGTTCGATATCTTTTTTTGGCCACATTCCAGTTGTTGATTTTGATATTATCAAATTATATAAGATGAGGTAATTGAATAAAATAAAAATTAACCACGGCAATATTAAAAATATAACGATGGATAAAATGTTGATATTGTAATTGACTTCTTCCGAGAAGTCATACAAGGAATAGACTGTCAGCGTAATACATAAAGCGTAATGCATAAAAATAAATATAAATTTGTTAATTGTTTGAATTTTCGCAATGTTAAAGAATGACTTGGAAAGAGGTGAATTTTTCCGACAAATAACAAGATACGTTTCAACATTCAACAGAATCATCGTCAGGCTGGACTCAGTAAAAGTAAGTAAAAATATGTAGTCAAAATTTATATTTTTACCAAATACGAGTATATGTTTATTGAAAATCCACATATATACTTGCTCAAGTGGTTCGAGCAGGATTAAGAAGTTCGATATCACCAAATTTATTATGTAATAGTTAACGGTCGTGCGCATGGCAGAATTTAGTATGATGAAGAGACCAAGAAAAGTATTTAGGCCAATGCCTTCCCACAACAGTATGAGGTTATACATGGACTCGGGTAGAGCCATGACCGATGTAGTAATGCTTATTTTTGTAGAACTCGTTGTCATCGAATCCGTTTAAATATAAGACTGAGTTCTCTACGTATGCTGCTATTATATCGTATTCGGCTATCACACAATTTAACGTTTGTGTAGAAGATTTATCGATTAGTCGATTGCTACAATCTCCGAAGCCAAGTCTTTCATTAACACTTCTACATACATGTTTTTGCTCTTAAAGACTTCTACACTTTTCTTGAACATCGATTTGATAACATGCTTTCATTGCTTTGATCGAACTATGTACGTAGGAAGAAATATTGAAGAAATTAATGATGAATTATGATGCGGCACACATGTGGTTTTGACAACCTACACTGACTGCGTATTACTGACTGCGACTGGACGATAGTTGGCAGAATTTCACCGCCTATTTACGTTCCCCTATGGGAGTATAACACCTTGTAATATCATAGGTGAACTTCGTCGAGTAATTAACAATGTTATACAGTTTTCCGACATGCAAACGGAAATTCCATTTAATAGAGTGGATCCTTATCGAAGCACGAGTCGGATACTGAAATTTTAACGCTTATGCAATCGTTTATAATTCTTATATTTTGAAATAAATTTATTATTTAAAAAAAGAATTAACAAGAACTGCTACGCATTATTATAGAATAATATTAAGTCAAGTCCCGTTGATTAAACAAATAAAATTTATTGAGATAATACTCAATGAAATTCACTCTATGCATACAATTTTTTAATTCTCTCTGTGTTAATAACGGACCGCTGCAGAACTCAGCTATTTGCATAAGGTATGAGTGTAAATATGAAAGATCGTCAAATATCTTGTGGAGAATTTATATTAACTTTCTTATTTACGAGTAGGAAGTGCTCGTCCTTGAGGATTCGCTCGAAGGGCTTCTGGCCGCAAACGACCAAGTAGTAAACAGAAAAAATGATGTTGCTAGAATAAATCGTGTTTCTTACTGCTCGCTCATTCAGGAAAGAGAAGAGACGAGCTGAACTATGGCGGTTGGCAGAGTAGCTATGCGAAATAGGAGGAAAAAGCTAGTGTCCTGCATGCCACTGTATAATACAAGATTTGCGGGATGGCTCTGGCAACCAGCCATAGGTGCGATATCGGTCAGCTTTTGCCGGTGATAGATTTATCGTTGGATTTATAAGTCCAATCCCCTTGGCGCAGCGGGGTGTTGTATCTTCCTGAAAATGGAGCGCGACTATCTGGCGTATTGTGTGCTTCGAAGATGCTCACAATCGGCGCGTTATCGAGAGGAAGGAGTTGGGAACGCGCCGTGCCGTCGTCCATTGTCGTCGGGGTGATGGAACGAATTAAAAATTGCGGGGGCGGATCGATACGAATATTTATTACATTGTATTCACGACGTTAACAATTTAAACTCCCAGTACTATGAGAGTTATATCAAGTAGTGATTGATGTTAAGCTCTTTAAGCGAAATTTACATGCAGTACGATATGCATTATTTGCAACGTCATGTGTAATAATATTTGCACATATTTATGCATTGACGATTAGTTCATTTATAGACCTTTCCTTTGTGTAGATAGATTATTCTGTCAGAAATAGCATCTCTAAAAGTTATTGGAGTCTCCCCTTGTGGTGAAGGGTTTTTGAGCCAGTTTGACTACGTGTTTTCATCTTCGGACCAGGTGCGAGCGAGCGCGTGGTTAATTTTTGTGGGTTCCTTCGCGCCCTTTTCTTCTTATTTTCGTCTGCCTCGGGATCGGTTTAGTGATGGAGGGCGTTCTCGGGGCCAAATAAGTGCAGTGGCAGGGCCTCAGGGTGCGCGGCCGTAACCGGTTCGTCGCCTGGGCATCATTACGACGTAACTTAAGCGACCCTGAGGAGGCTTCGAGCTCCACGATAATCAGCGAGCTGTATTATCATCGCTGAGTAACAACATTCCATTGGTGGCCTCGAAGGTGTAAAGTAGCCATTGTACACAGTCGGGTATAATAAAAAAACATTATATCATGACATTTTTAATAGCAGTTACCTAAAACTCGAATATACTTTTTATATTAAAAAAAATATATTTTATTAAACTAACGAGAGAGATACCGATCGAAAGTTAGTGCTCAATAATTTTCTAGGTGAACTTATAATCGTTTACAAGAGTCCCCAAACAGCGCGCCAAATAATTTTCTGGACTTAAAACTTTTTAAGAAGAATCCCGAATGTAATATCACGAAATTAAATTCTTAATCAATTTAATTATTTTGTGATGCTTACACGCATCTCTACTATTCCCCCTAATCCCAAATTATTGCGAAAAATATTACTTCGACCAGGGTATTTACATGCATAATATATTTATATTTGTAACATATAATTTATGTATGTAACATAAATTATATTTTGAATAAATTGTTTATAAAATACATATTTTGTTGTTTAAAACTTGTGTTTGTTTAAAACATACATTTCTTTTTTGGCAATTATTTCTCTTCATAAATATTAACAAATTTACATTTACATAGAAATATTGTGTAAAATTTAAACTGATATTTTCAATTATTTTAATTTTTAAAATTTAAGTTTATCGAAATGTACAATATAACAATATGTATAAATAAACATGTAATAAAATAATTTACACTTGATCGTGAGTACATGGTTGGTTAGTCTGCCATCGAACTGTCAACTTGTACGAAAGTTTATCTTGGGGGACTGGTTAGATATTTATTTAAATGTGGCACACACCTACCACAGGCCTTCTGTCACACCTGTTTGACCTGTTTCGCACAAAGTTGAGCGACCATCAGCCGAAGCCAACTATACCGTGACAGTATTCCCTTTCCGTGTAATATAATTAGTCATAATTAGTCATAATTAGTTTGTCGTAACGTACTATTATGCATTCTTTCTACATCTATATTATTTGCGGTACCGCATAACATGTGAATTAAATCACTGTGGGTTGCGTTATAATCTTATGAATGAATAACTTGCAATCTAATATATAAGCCTTACTTAGCAGATATATTTCATGCATCACTAATAAATATATAAAACTTGAACTTGTATTTTAGAACAGGAAGCTGTAAGAAGACGCGTTATGTAAATTTCGTGCTGCGGTGATATCAGAAAAAGATAATTTATTAAGGGTTTGTACGTTTCACCGCAGTCTCGTGCTCCTCCAAGTGCTTTGCTCTTGTTGATCCTCGTGTCAATAGACTCGATGTATTTTATGCATGACCAGTCAGACAAGTTTTTCCTTATGACCGCAAGCGCGATGCCTGAAGCTCGGTAACATTTGATATTTTATATGCAGGCGTATCTTTGAAAAAAAAAAGTGCGGGTTGATAACCGAGACTGGTACTTTAATAGCATAATGTAAAATAATCTTTTAAATTCTTCGAAATTTTATATATACTTCAATAATTTATTGCTTAAAACAAGTAGCTTCTTCAAATGCTCATAATAGGCTTTTATTTTAGCCTTTGAATATCTTCTTTAATGAAATCTTTTAATGTTCAATAAACATATCTATATAAACACATAGTATTCTATTAGAATTTTCTAATAATGATTTTGATCTCATATTTATAAAAAGAAATTAAAAGTCATTATTTGACCATCCCTTTGATAAAAATATGAATATATAATATCTGCTCTGCTCTTTAAATCAAAACAAACAATAAAGAAAAGAATTATCTGATAAGGATATAGAATTTATGGCAATTTTTAATACACTCGTGTCACGCGATCATGTGTGATTTAATGTGTTAACGATGATCGCGTGTTGCGATCAACAATCGCATGTCAAATACAAAAGTGGTCTTCCGAGAAATTCGGGTGTAGATTACGCCAATACGGGCGTTTTCTAAAAAAGAGAAAACACTAACAAAAGCGCACCTGTGGATCGCCCGGTAAATTACTGTAATCGGTGCTTTTGAACTTGAGGTCTTTCGGTAGCATGAAGAAAGAAAGAAAGAGAGATGAATAATCCAAGTCTTTTTGCTTGTAACAGACTAATTTGTACTATGACTGAATCGGCTTTGAAGGTTATTATATAATTGGGATTTTTTTCAGAAAAGTATAAAATCGAGCAATACTAAAATTTTAACATACACGAGGTTTATTAAAATAATTTTTAAACTTTGCTTTATAATTTTGTGGGCCTTACAACTTATTCAGTCTTCAAAATATTCTCATTTTCGATTGATACACTTCTTTTAACGCTCTACTTTTAGAATTAGTCCTGATACGTGTTTTTGGGATCGCACATAAGTTTGCCTGCAAATTTTCCTTGATGTTTTCAATTGTGCCGAATCTTCGGCCTTTCAAAGTGCATTTCAGTTTTAAAAAAGCAAAAAGTCCGCGAAGACCAGGTCAGAAGATTAGGAGGTATCGCTTTTGTGCAGAAGTCACGAATCAGCAGTAATGCGTGCGTGAGCGAGCACGCATTATGAAAGAACCATAAGTCTATCCACAGTTCAGGTTTTCTTCTCTGGCGTTTTTTTTTGTTTGCAAACGTTTCAGCATTTTGAGATAATACTATTTCATTGTTTTCGAAAATTTATAATTGAAAGCATTAAAGAAAATTTATCTGCAATAAATGCGTATCAGAACTGTTTTTAGAAATAAAAGTTTTTAGGAAAGATGTATCGACACAAGAGGAAAAGTATTTCGAAGTCTACGAGGAATAAGTTATAAATAAGTCTCTAAAAGTTATAAAGACAATGTTTAGGAATTTTTTTAATAGACTTCATATCTGCAAATTTTGGCGTTAATCTATAAATTAAGTTTTTACAGATCAAGTAAATTATGTGAACTAATTAAAACATTTTTTCGACAATCTAGCTACCAAGATATTAAATTCAAATTCTGATAGATTCGTTATCGTTTGTAGTTTTTTGACTGCACCACTTTACATGTTGTTGGTATAGAAAATTACGATAATATGATCATCGAACCTGAAAATCCGATCTTCGAATTAAAAAATGGCCGGTGAAATCTAAGGCGTCAATCACGAATAAAAAAAACACTCGTTTTCTTCTATTGTCTAAGTTTCAAGCATTTCTAGTTTACACAATACTTCTCTGTTCTATAAGAATTTTTTGTTGTATTTTTTACGGAGGAAGGATCTTTGAAACCACTCTTTGTTTTACATTAGTTTCTCTCTCTCGTCCTACATTCCGTATGAAGCTTTATACCCGTTTCAGGATACGTTCGTTCGTCTATTTGATCATAAGAATCATTCCACTGTCTTTCGATTAGCTCACCAGCAATTTTTCCTGCCGTATGCCTTTCCCCCTGACTTACTGTTTCCACATAATCCCGCATGCCATGTTATAAAGTCATGAAATTGTCTTGCGGTCATTTACGTTTTTTAAATTATTCACTTACTCCATTATCATTCTCATCGTTTCAGTCATAAGTATTCTCCGCTGCAAGGTGTATATCTTCTCTGTGTGCTACTTCATCATGTTCGCACATACGTAAATATAGAGCCATAATAATCGCCGCTTTACAGGAAAGCCGTGCAGATAAACCTGGAACTAACTCACGTTAACTCGCTTCACACGGTCGCGAAGTACAATGCGATTCATAATTAATTCGTAGGCGTTTACCAACGAAAATATACGTTGGGGGATTCATTCGCGGTGCAAACGTAACTGCAAAAGCTCTGTCGAAAAGAAAAGTAGCGAAGTTATACATGCCTATTTCTGCGCACTTTTCCAGTAAATAAACCGACATTTATGTTACGCAGGTTGTGGATATGAAATCTTACTTTAGGCAAATCTCTTTTTACGTATATAATTATCTTATATAATGTCTTAATCTCATTCTAAACAATCGTTGAAGAAAAAGTATAGATTCCATAATCCTTCAAAATTATAGTAATCTAACTAATCTTCCGTTCAATATAGCCTTTAGATTAATATATGTTCAATTTCTGCAAGAGCCATTTTCTCTCTCATTATTGCGCATCTGCATCTGCCGCATAAACCGCGAACCGCACAATCGAAATGCGAATTACTTCTACGAGACTGAAGAACGTCCGGTTTTTTTTTCCTCGCCGTGACCAACATCGCCAAGGCTTTCTTTCGCCGCGGCGGATTCTGCCAACTTTCTTCTTCCGCGATGTTCATGTATTGTTGTTTGCGTCGACTATACGGTTGTTATAGCGGGGACAAGTTTCATTGCACTCCGTCCGCGAAACGTAACGCAATGCACCGTGATAATATGCTAAGAAATCTATCTCTCGGCAAAATGAAACACAGACGTACACGTATAGTTCTATATATAAAAAAATTTCATTGCGTAACGCGATGAGAGAATCATTTGGCGAAAAATCATTGCCTAAGAATTCTGTGTGTGTATGTGGTCGATCCAGAACTCCAGGCTTCGTCTTTTTTAGTTCGTTCACCATGTAATTTTTATTACGCATCCTGGGCTTTTACAACCGCCTAACATCCGTCGAACGGTCCTACGAGTCAAAGTCTTCGGACTTGGATTGGCAGTGCTGTTTAATTTGCATGTTTTTCTTATAGCGAAATGGGTATCGCGGCGCCTCTGACGATTTCTTCTTAACATCTCGCGGGCAGTGTCGCGAAAATAACCACATGATAATACTGCGTCTAAACTTTATGCCGTAATTCACGACGTTCTTCCTTCATTTTCCATATTCCTTGTCGTCAAGTCATCTGTTGCGCGGCTCTTTTCCTTTCGTGGCTTATTATAGTAGACATGTTATTTCTTCCCTTCGTTTCCTTCCTTCATTTTTTAAAGGAAATTACGTACCGTTATCACCGTCGTTGAATATTTGTAAAAAAATTCAGAAGTTGCGTATCTTGGTCGTAAAAAGAAGAAATCATCGCGTCGTTGTGTACGTCTATAAATATACTCTTTCGTGTACATTTATTATACGAGAGGTGCGGTATCATTAGCATTCATAACACGTACGTGAGGGAGAGACTGTTGTCGTTTAAGAAATTTCTCCGTATTTTGGAACCTGCAAAGCATCAAACAACACTCATTATAGACGAGTTGTAACTTATGCGACAAAGATTACGATATTAGTGTAAAACTTACACGAATACAAAATTTACATAGACAAATTAATTTTTATTTTTATTATTATATCGTAATTATAATTTAAAGTTTATTATTATTACACGTTTCTGATTATTCAACAGCAAATATTTTATTATACATTTTTTCCTTCTTGGCGGTTTTTATTATTTATTAAATATTTAGAAAATAATATCCCAATATATAAATTTTTAAAATATTTAATTTATCTACTGTAACACTGAGAAAAGTATAGCAAATTAATATATTTTTAAATAAATTTAAAAAAAGAGAAAAAAAGATCATAATATCGATCTAAATTTTATGATGGACAAAAAATATAAAAGCAGTAAATAGTAAATAGTAATAATAAAATATATATACCACGGTTTTATTATTTTATTATTATTATTTACTATATTTATATATGTTTGTCCAAATTTATTATATAACTATGTTATACATACATATACACATATGTGTATACATATGTACATAGACCGATCGTATTGAAAAGCCAATATGTATGAATACAATAATTGAGATAAGATTGCGATATATACATATAACATAAATATAAAAAAACTGACGTTCCTTGATAATCTTTTTTAAATAAAAAAAATAAAGAGGCGCATTTCACACCAATATTCCGGTACCGGGAATCGAACCCGAGCCTCCTGGGTGAGAGCCAGGTATCCTAGCCACTAGACCATACCGGATTGCGAATGGTGTGTACTATCACGAGTGTAACAGTGTCAGAGAGGGATGTTGCATCTGAATCATTGTCAAACTGCAAGAAAGAAAGTCTCATCGTGATCCGGTATGGTCTAGTGGCTAGGATACCTGGCTCTCACCCAGGAGGCTCGGGTTCGATTCCCGGTACCGGAATATAATTTTTTGCTATTTTTATTGAAAATTTAGTGCAATCTATATTTTTTAAATTTATTACAAATATTATTTATTATTACAATAATATAACAAAGATTAAACAAATTTTATATTACTGCAAACCATAATTATTCTATTTTTTAATTATGTCATTAGTTTTTTGATAGCACAATGAAATAATGTTTGCACAAATAGCGGCAAATTATAAAATTTGTCATATTTTAATAAAGACGTGACGTAATTAGTAATTACGATAATAAAATTAATTGATATCGTCATTTTGTATATCATCATGCAATTGACATTGTAAAATAAAAACATTAGAAGAATAAAAGAATGTTAAATTATTAATAGCGCAATGTATTTTATTCAGTGCTTTCGTCGAGTGTGAAAAATTAGCATTCGACATCATCGTTGATGTCCTCCGTGCCCGGGTGGTGTTATCTAAAATTAGATCTGTGTATGATAATAGTTCGTTTTGGTACACAGTATCGTGTGGCAATTCGAAAGGCGTGAAATCGAGTATTCTTGGTTACCGCGACTCATGCCGTTTAAATGGAAATTCCTTTCGCATGCTGTGCCAAGGACAGCAAACGCGGACGACACATCGGGAGGCCAACTAGTCCGGCTTTCTCGCAGTTTGCACATGGTCAACTGGATATATAATATATATTGTATAAATACCATTTGTTATAAACTCGCAATTTTATAATGGATGTAGAAAAGTCGCGAGAGAGCGTGTGTTTATGTTTTATTTGTGTTTGTCATGTGATTGGGGAAAATAGATGGATCAATGCAATTGTCAGTCATCATTGATTCTATTTCATGGCTCTTGATGGCTTCTATTCTACAATCGCGTAACGTACTTTGAATTCATGTTAATAAATATTTCGCGATCAGAATAATTTTGTCCAATAATGTTTTCGATAGTTTAACAATGCATTCTCTAAGAGTAATAACAACTTTTTATTTTTATAAATTTTATTATACATGTTACATGCATGAAGGGTATTCCATTAGATTTTTATTAATAATGAATTAGATTTTTATTAATTAAACTCTATTTATTTAGACATTAAATTATATTAATAATAATGGACAATTTAAATGATTATTTTTGAGGAAATTTTAATTGTTAACTTCTTAATTAAATTTTTATAAGTTATTAAGAAGATTATACTGAAGGTTATATTTTGTTTCTGAATTTGAAACCTTAGATATGGTCAACCACGTCTGGTTTTCTTCGTCTACTTCATAATAAGTGCAACACCGAGTACGGTGGGACTTCAATGTCTGTAGAGAATGTGACCAGAGTATTGTATCCGATACCTGAAGCCAAGACGAGAGACGACTGGCGCCAGGCCTGCTCTCAAGCACGTATTTGCTCCGACCACTTTTCTCGGCTCCTCGAAATTAACCGTCGTCCACTCGGTCGTAGTAGCATTTAGCGTAACGGTTCTCTCTCTCCTTTTACTCTGCCTCTTTTTATCCTTTATATGATTCTTTATTTCAACTTTTTGGAGGCGACACTGGAGGTGATATTCCTCCCTCCACTCTTGAGCCGATTCCCGGGTCTCTTCCGTAAAAATGCAAAATGATCATTTAAGTTTTTAATTAGAAGAATTGAAACTGAAACCAATGAACATACGTACGTAATCGGGTTCTCTGGAGGTACGGATCATAAAATCTTATATTGCATTCCGTATACGCGTAAACTGATTTTTCCGATCTTCCCCAGCAATTATACTTCGTAGTTTCCTTGTTAACTTGGTTTTATGCGTTCCCGCGGATGCTATGAGTTCATTGCTATAGTTTAAAGCATAACAAAGGCTTTCTTTCGAGTGCACGGTACCGCAACTCAATAAAATTTTGTGCTACTTTGAAAGTATTTTTTAATGATATGAAACACTTTTCATTAACAAGAGAATACTTGTGTTGTATGTTTATTTAACTTTTTATTATAATAGATTAATTTTTTAAACGGTTGTGCGAATTTTTAAAATTTTACAAGAGACATTGTTATAAATAATTGTGTTTATTATGAATGCTTACAGATGACTCTATTTTGATTTGTCAAGAATGACATCTACAATGGGATTGCAGCAGCCGGCTGCATCCCAAGACACAGTGGATTTTGCCGGTTACTTACAATCTACACAATGCCATCAGACGGAAGGACAGGTGCAGGGTTGTCAAAAATCACCGCATCGGGAACACAACAACAGCTTTACCAGCACGAAAGGCTTGCTCAATGGACCTGGACAGAACAATTGCTTCCTCAACAGCGCCGTACAGGTAAGTAATATTGCAGTAAAATGTCTTGCATCTGAATATTGAATATTATCGAATTTTATTTCATTAAATGTAATTTGTGAATTCAATAAACGTACACTGAGAGAAAAAATTGTAGTAGTGGTAACTATAAGGCGACAACCGTACAAATTTTGTTAATAGAATTATAATATATAGTTAAGTGGACTATATTATAGTTATTGTAACTCAGTTAATGGTTAAGAGAACTAATAAAAAATAGTTGTGATATACTATATTATATAGTATATTATAACTATTTTTTATTAGTTCTTTTAACCATTAACTTAGCTGCACTAACTATAATATAGTTCACTTAACTATACATATATTGTAATCCTATTAAACCATACAAAATTTGTATGTTTGTCGCCTTATAGTTGCCACCATTACAATTTTTTTTCTCAGTGTACTTTATTGGATTATGACAAATTACGATAAAAAAAGTACCTACAGAAAAGTGCATATAAAGTATAATTAAATGGAAACGTGCATAGAAACACATACATAGGCACAAGCTCACACATGCATATTACGCATACGATCTTATGGTATCGTATACATTTTCTGAAGGTAAACAGGCGCCTTATGTACATGCAACCCGCTGAACGATCATGCTGTCCGACTTTCTCAGCGCAAGTAGGCGCAAACAAGCATGTTAGACGTAACGCTGTAGTCAAATTAATTATAAAGAATTTAATTAATTAAATAATTAAAAATTTATAAAGTTTCAATTAAAACTGTACCGGTAAATAAGAAAAAGTTGTTTACTATAATTGAATTTAATTCTTTCTATTATAAAGTTTTTAAAACCGCGTAAGAAAATTGTTGTTAAAATTATCTCGAGTTTGAAAGCGTGAAAATAATTTGTATCTTCAGTAAAGCCAACATATATAATGTATAAATATAGAAATGCAAAAGCTCGTGATCCCTCTGGCACTCGAAAGACGTCACGCATTGATCTTCGTTTTTTCGCGAAGTCTTTTACGAATCTTGTTTGCGAACACAAATCCATCGCCAAATCTTTAAGCTCGCTGTCCTAAGAGGTCGTCGAAGCGTGCGTAAATATTCATGACTGGTAAGTGACGAGACGTGGGGACTTCTTCCCAACCGGATCGTGAGACTGCTTTTAGCTCTCTCGTGAGTATATCTCTCGACCTCATTGTAAACTTCTCGCCTTTTAATGGCGAATTTTACAACGTATATAGTCACGCTACCATGCTACTTCCTCAGTTAGGGACATCGACCACCGGTTCCAAAGTCCAGAGGAAGAGGTCACGTTTATTCATATTACGCATTAAGAGGCGGTCCGATAGTATCGTGTTAAATGTGATTTATTGCCTGGACAAATTTGAAGAGGTAACTGCCTCTGAGAATTAAATGCTCCTATTGTTATGAAGCCAGAAAAGATCTTTACTTGTGTTAAGTTCATCTAGGATATGTAAATTTTTTTATTTTTATTTCCTAAAGAAATAGATAATTTTTTTGACACACATATACACATTTATAGGTATACACATATATTTTCCGTTGTTTTGCTCTTTCGAAACAACGGGTATCATAAGGTTTTATTTAAAAAAAATACGTATGCTAATCTAGGAGATGTTACATTCTGTAAGTTGGCGAGGTCTGGTCGTGAAGCACGCGTACTAATACTGCATCTTACGTGACATGTGATACAAGTGTTTTAAGCGCAAACCGCGCACGCAGCAAGGGTGTGGTAACTGCTTTGTCTCTCGTGTTACGAATAAAAAGCAAACGGCGTGACAGCTTCGGTTTTCCTCTCCGTGACCGTAGTAACAGTTTCACGACAGACATTTGCGGTCGGGCCAGTATTTGCGTTAGCGCTGTTCATTAATTCCGCGTTCGTGCATCATACATAAGGGTGTCGATATTATTGATAATTACACGATCGATGAACGGATATTGGAGTACACGGGTACAGACGCCGAGCGGAATTGTTTATGAAGGATTATGAAGGATCGCGTTTCCACTTTACAATTTTCTTCCGCCCAATACTGATAGACCGTTTAATCGGCTTGTAAAGTTCCGAAACGGATTGATGCGAGAGCTGGACCGTGTACTCAACAGCCTGTGCACTATCGATGGAAGCTTACTGACGAAGCGACAATACGAACTTGGCGGGCTATCGCAATGTTTGCCGCATATAACAGCCGAGTGTTTCTGATTTCGTTAAAGTGTCTGATAATCGTTAAACGTGCGCGTTATCGTTTACGGGCTGCCAGCCACTGTGACTAACGGGTTTAAACGCTTGCGATAAAAATGCATACGTATATTCGTTCCCATCCTTCTAATGATAGTCAGCAGCGAGAATAACAACATTACAGCACGAAGCATGCATCGATAACGTCACCATGCGAGCGAAAACTATATATTCCCGACGTGCGCTTTATGCCGATCATGTTGAACAAGCGACTTGGAAAGTGCTATTAATCTGTGACGATGTTAACAGAATCGCAAATAAGATAATAGATGGGTACGATAAATAGATAATCGCTGGAATTTTCATTACACTGAGAGAAAAAAATGTAGTGGTGGCAACTATAAGGGGAGAACCACAAATTTTGTTAATATAATGATAATATATAGTTAAGTGTACTATATTATAGTTATTGCAACTAAGTTTATGGTTAAGAAAACTAATAAAAAGTAGTTATAATTACTATATTATATAGTGTACTACAACTATTTTTTATTAGTTCTCTCAACCATTAACTTAGTTGCAATAACTACAATATAGTTCACTTAACTATATATTATAATTATATTAACAAAATTTGTATGGTTCTCCCCTTATAGTTGCCACCACTACATTTTTTTCTCTCAGTGTACAAATTCGTAACAATTTCAATATTTTTAGCATTTTTATACAAAGTTAATATTATTTTTATGAGAAATGAAAATGTAGGGAAGAGTTGCCGAATGCGTACTACTTAAGCTGTTTTTTTTTCTTTATTCTGCATTTGATGCTGTTTCAAATGCAAATCAAAGTTTGAAATTGTAGATCGATGTTTCAGTCATTATTACATGTTAAACTTTTCCATAATAGCAAATTAATTTGTTAAATTAACAATATTAGGCAACAAAGATCCAGTCTCGGCCATACTTGACCGTGCTTTCTCATTTATTTGAGGAATTATTGTTAAAGAAAAGCCTAATTTTTTTAGATTTTGTTCAGCTGTATCTTTTTTACGGATTTTTACTGTAGATTTTACAAATCGTTTTCATCGCAAGATACTCAATGTTTTGCGGTGTACGTTTATAAAAATCTTCGACCTCCCGAAGAAGCGGGGAAGCGTTTCATCGTTGAACGATCACGATCGGTTCGTTCGACGGAATGCGCATAAAGCATTGACGATTACCAGAAGCAAATCGCAGGTTACGAATACGGCGCACTCAAGAAGCTTCGGGGAGTAGGTTTAAAGTTCTTACGGACTACCAAGTTTCAGGTTGCGAGGGGCATTGATCCACGCTTTCTTATTTATACTTCATTTTGCGCGACTCGAAATATTGTTCGGCTGTATTTTTTATTAGTTTTTAAATAACGTATAAAGAATATTACTTTGATCATAAAATCTTACACATTATTTTTGCATATAAACATTATCTGCTGATAAATAAAATTAATTCCGATTTAAATTTCAATACGTTATCAAAATGATGTTTAATTCTGCAATGTAATATTAAAATCGCAAGTGAACAAAATGGTGACAATCTGCTTGTTTGAGGAAGTTGCAAGAAAATAGCTTTTTCCTTGCTGTTAATCTGGTGACAAGCATTGTCTTGCTGTTACAAGTGCGTTAAGAAAAGAAGTATGAGTAGTTCTTTCTAGCTGTTTACCTAGATTACCGTATGTAACGGTACTGTAATGTCCAAACATTAATGCTATTTAGTCACTCGTTTACATTTCCATATACTGATTTACGTTTATTAGCACATTTATCAAAAAGTTTGGGAGACTAATTAAAGAGCATATTTATTTAAATTGAATACTTTATATCCGTAAAAAATTTGTAAAAGCTTCAAATATGATGCACATGTAACGTAAATAATTCACTGAAAGTTAATCGTATACTGTATGCGTGCAATAGTAATGGCATACGTAACCTATTATTTTCATAACACCTGTCATGAAACAACCCGTCGAAGCGAGCGAAACTTCCGGAAACAATTAAGCTATTCGTGTATTTGGGGCTGCGCTCGTTTGTGCCGATGAATCGATTAATGCCATCTGTCTTGGTATAAAATTTATATTATAAAATATAGACTATTTTTTATTTAAATCTATTATTATCAATTTCTAGATATTTTAGACTATTATTTTGCTGAGAAATTCTTTTCCCTTATTTAATCAAATTTTATTTTTTTAATTAGAGTTAGTTACCATTTAGCGATAGGAATTGTAACACGTCATGGTGATTAATACGAAGTGTTTTTTGTTTTGCTTCTGTATCCGGACGATCTTGTGCCATCGTCCTCGCGTTCGTGCTTTCTGCACCCACGCCAGCCCAGTCGAGGTTCAAGGTTTCTCTCGCGGTCGTCTTCATAAAAAAAGGCGTAGCTTTCATTCTCACCGCCAACAATAACCGTAAGAAAACGACGTCTCTCAAATACACCCGCCGTTTATCGACACTCCCACCTCCGACGCATTAATGCGAAATGAAGGGCTACCTCGCGCATTCGTACGCGCATCAATGCGCTAATTAGCTCTTATCCGGTTAAATGAGTTTTCCGTTCTTCATGATAGCGTAAAAGGATGGAAAGCAACGTTTCGCAACGTCTTTCAAACGCACACATTTTATGTATTTTGCGCTACACGCTGCAATTGTTCCCATAGTGTAACACAATACTGCTTTCTCCTTTCCTATTTGTTACTCTGGTGTCATCGGCTGCACAGCGCTTGTTTTACGCGATTTCCGTCTTCGATGAACTGATTTCCCCATTATAATCCGTTATGAGGATGTAATATTATTATATGCTACGATCTAAACCCACACCTCTACATAACTGAAGCTCTCTTATCTTGACTTGTATTCCTATACAAAAAACTTGGATAAAATATTAGGTAACTGTATGAGTCATTTGTACTACATATTTGGAATCTTAAGACTTTTCTCGGCTATATGAGTGAGACTTCCTGTCTGAGTTCTACCGAAAAAGGAAGTGCCGAAACCTACGAGCTAATATATAATCGTTGAAATCACGTAACGATGTGAATTACCGTAATTTCCTCCTTTTTAAAGAATTCTTTGTTCACTTCATTTACATATTAGATACTCGTATTTCATATTCTCTAAATATTATTAACCACAAAGTACTACTTGAGGAGGCACGTGTTTTTGAAGCAAAAACACGTGTCGAGATGAAAAAAGTTGTACCTTCCAGCTGCTGGTACGTGATCGATGTACACCTGACCCGTTCTTCCTTTAGGATTTAGCTTTGCGATTGGCAGAGCGAAGATATAGGATACCAACACGTGCCATCCTCGTCGGAACACAGCTGTTTCGCGATTCACGTGATGCAGATGTACGTCTCGTGGTGTCAATTTAGATAAATTACTCAGAGTGAACGATTAACAGGATCCCTTTAGCGACCCTCAACCGACTGCATCAATTACCTTATATATTTGATAATTTTATTTTATCTTCCATCGTCGCGTTTTCTTTTTATCTTGATATAGATTTGAGTGGTGCAATTTCAGCGAGATTTCGCTTTCGTGATTTGCTTCTCCTTTTGCGGCAAAAGGGAGTAAATTAAGCTCAATTGCGTCTGTAAAGCAAGGCGTCGTAATGAAGAAACAGGAGTGCCCGAAGGTCCCGTGATGTCACAAATCGCTGGCCCATGAATCCGGGACTCGTTTCGGTGACAATGGAGTAAGATTCAGCGCATTGAGGGCGCACACAAGTAGCGCTCGACCCTTGAGGAAGAGCACACGCGTGGCTAATGGCGGAAGCTGCTACGCGATTCTGGCAGCAGGTGTCTGGGAAGCGACTTCTCTGACTCATCGCCAGGTGATATCTGCCCAATGCAGGAAGGAAGGAACCGGAAACTCGCCCGCAGAAGGCACAAACCGCCTCTTTCGCTTTCCTCCGCGAACGAAAGCAAAGCTCGTTGCTGCTCGTCTCCAGGTTTGATTTCGTGATCAAGAGACCGTGTCGTTACTTCGCGCATCCTTCAAACTTCATCCGTTTCGCTACGGCTTATTAACTTTACCTTGCCGTAGCCGATGTCGCTACAGACGGATCTAACACTCGATTACTTGGTACATTTTATGGTTATGCGGTGTTTACTATTGCACAGCTTGCTACTGCAATCATGTGGATGATAGTGACGATGATAGTGAAAGCTAAATCAATACTACTATTTATTTAAATGTGAAATGGTATACACTGTAAAAAAATTCAGTAAATTTACATATAATAAATGTAAAAATTACACGATTAGTCCTGTAAATATAAAAAAATCATGTAATTTTATAGAAATGATGTAATTCCACATAAAATATATAGATTTGCTTTTATTGAGTAAATATATCTTATTTTATACAGAAAATTACAGAAAATTATATAACAGGACATTTAAATATTACATGTAATTATCTAAATTTTTGTAACATTACGTAATACAATATTCCATATATCGCTGTGAAATATAATGCGATTAACATTCACTATGCCTGCGTGAAAACTCTGCTTATCTAGCATCACTATGTGCAGGTACAGTAAGTAGTCATTCTATTGTTTACAATATGTATGATAGAGAGAAAATATTTGAATGTATAATATGTAATATAAAACGTATTAATTTTATCATTTCTATAACTTTCCATACACGTTGTAAATTTACTTCTACAATCTGCTTAATTACAAATGTCAAAATTAATCTTATCCTTGTATATTGTAAATTTACAAATGCGTGGAAATTTACAACTACTTAGTAACTTTACACCTATTATAGTCGATAATTTTGAGAACATTTTTTTACAGTGTAGCGCATAAGATCTTAAAACAATTTTTGTAAAAATGAAAATACTTTGAAGGATTTAATTTAATTTATTTTTTTACATTTATATGTGGAATTTATAAAACACGTAAAACTGGTAAAAGTAATATCTGTTTCATTAACTTTTGACATTAATTTTCCACAAATTTTCTCTTTACCGTTATTAACCACTTTATTTTCGAGATCATGTTATCGATATGGATCTAATAATCTCTTGAGATAGCTTCCAATCGCGAGTGAACCTACGCGAAATCATAATGTCGTACATGGCAAACACGGTTACACGGTTACACAACGTTGCTCGTTCGAGGAAGACGAGAAGGAATAACGAGAGGAAGAAATGGAGGAGCGGAAAGAGTATGAAGCGGGCAATGGTAGGGATTAGGACGAGGCAGAGTCGGCCTAGAAGGAGAACAGAAAAGGGAGCCGTGTCTAAGAACCATGTGTGGGAAAAGTCTGCGATGCGAGACTGAGAAACGCGTGCGTTCGATCGTAAGTTCGCACGTGCATGCGTGTGTTGTCTCCCACATGCATGGACGTACATACGTGTAAGAGTACACGCGAATGTGTCTCGACCACCTACGCGCGTTAGCGTACGCATGACTTTTCTTTTCGCTTATGAAACCCGCACTCCATGACACATTGTCGTGTTCGTCAGATAGTATATGGAAATTGGCACTTAGTTGCAGGAAGCATGAATAAATTAGTTGATCTTTTAAATTTCCATGAAACGAATTATGCTTTCGATGAACTGACGCTCGTAAAAGAAAATTGTTTGAAAGCAAAATCTAAACGATTTATAAGGAAAACATAAAATTATTAGTTAATTGTGATTAACTTTAATTATTTTTATTATTATTAATTTTTAAAATCGCTGGATGGTACATAGAAAATACTTTATAATTCCAAGTGAAATGATTTAAGGGTTTTTTTAGTCGTAACTCGCGCTTGGTCTACTTTGTTAATTTGGACCATTTTAGGGCAGGAGATTATCTAAGTTCCTATCTTTATACTCGAGTGACTTCTTTAACATGGATCAGCCTGTGAAATCTAACGCTTTCGATGCTTCGAAACGCTCGCCCGTTAGTGCGTCTGTAACACGGTCTAGGTTTTAGTGGACCAGAACCGTCTCACTCATCTGAAGTTCTGGGAACTGAATCTTGTCTGGCTAGAAGTCGCAGCGTTTGCGTTTCACCTAACGCTAGTGATAAACTTCCTTGTGATAAACCTTGACGCTTCCATTATAGTTTACAATAACCGCACTGAAAAAAGGAGTTTGTAATAATAATCAATCTTGAAATATTTTCAATCAAATATTTATAGTTTATTTGATTAATTGAAATATAATCAAATATTTAATAATATTTCATAGTTTAATAATTATATAATAGTAATGAAACATAATAGTAGTAACTAATCGGTTATTAAATGATTTTTAAACGATTATTAATATTAAAACTACACTGTTAAAAATGTCATGAAATTTAATGTATTTTTAAGTTACACATAAAATTTAATGTATCAAATCAATAACTGAAAATCATGTGGATGAAATTAGTGCACTTTTGACAACATTAAATTTACATTAAATGTTTTTTAATGTATCTGCTTGAAATTTGCTTCCGTTACATTAAATTCTGCTGCCGATTTTTAACAAATTAAATGTAAATGTGTGTGTAAATATTACTAAATATTTGGTTATATTATTTAATTTAATATTTAATTAAAATTATTTATCAAAGCTTAGTAACTATGATCTAAACTTGATTATTATTACTAAATTTATTTTCAGTGAGGGAGTTTACTAATTAAAAATATATTAACAACATATGTTATTTCATTGACTTTTTACTGGAAATAGTTTAAAGGTTTCATTTACATTTTCAACACTGGATTTATTATAATTAATGATTTGCACGATTCAAGAGAATAATATAAGCCTCACTTTTTAGTGTCTTGTTAGTAATGACGAAAGACGCAAGTTTGCAACATGTCCATTTCACGCGACCCAGTTCCGTTGTTGAACGCTATAGGGATAATCGGATTGCTCGGACAATAAATGACGTGATGGAATACGCTGAGATCATGACACATCGCTGTCACATAACAGCCACTTGAAAGATTACCGTTTAATGTACTCGCGATTTACTCGTATATAATCTTGAGAAATTCGCTCTAGCGTAACACATTGCTTTTTATCTCTGGCGCTATCAATGACATCACTGCCTACTCCCACATCGTCTCGAACTCGATCACCACGATTCCATGAGTGGTGATCGTCTAGAAGAAACTGCAGCAATGCGTGCGTGACGTGACTCATGATTTCGACGTATCCTTAAAGGGTACGTCGAACCGCCTTTTGGTATCATCGGTAGATCGGAAGTCCGCTTCGAGCGGATGTACCGGAAACGAGAGGTAATTCTTAGCGTGGAGAAAAAAAATTTTGCTTACAAAGAACTGTTATCGTTTCTCTAACAGTAAATCAACGACGTCCGTGCGGCGATAGCGCGTTTACGCGGAATTTTAACTCTTTAAACGGGAGCATTGTGGGCGCGGTCGCGTATTACAGTGCAGTAGCGCTGCAGAAACAAGGGGAGAAAAAAACAGGGAAAGAAAAGAGCAGGAGTGCAACCGGCGCGGTTAACTACCGCTGATAGGCGCCCGGTTATCCGTTCTTGCGGTTCTTCTAGTTGCACGGCCATTCGAAGCATTCCTGCGTTCTATGGCATCGATGTCGAGGCACGCAAATGGAAGACATTTCCTTCTATTTTCCATTGATCATCATTTTTTTCCCGCGTTTCGTTTCGTCGGCAGGACGATTAAGCAATTTTCTCCTCGGCTGGAATTTCCTTAAGTTAGGCGCATCCTGCGTACGATCATTTCCCGATTCTTATTCTTAATGGATTATCGTGATGAAATCGCTACCAATTATCGTGCCGTCGAAATTGTTTCGCTAACGAGAATATTACATTGATACTATTACGTGTAGCATAGCAGTGAATATTTTTGATGACACATGGTAATACATAATAGTGTCATTATTATTTATTATTTATATATATTGTAAAATTATGACGAGAGGAAATATAATATTTATATTTAGATAGTATTAATTTTTATGCTTCTTTAAAAATGTCATGAAATTTCATGAACTTTTATTACACAATAATAAAAGTTCATGAAATTTCATGACATTTTATTATTGTGTAATAAATGATATTTAAATCACTCGTAACTGAAATGATTTTTAATGTATGTACATGTTAATGAAATTAAGTTTAAGTGAATTAAAATATATAAGTGTACTGAAATTTAATATATTTTTAATACAAATATAAATGAAATAATACAAACAAGTAATACAAACGTTAAAAAAATTTAAGACATTAGTAAATGAATATTCATATACTGCATTACTTTTTATTTACGGGCTTGAACCAAGCTTCCTTTACATATTAATTAAAATTCATTAAGAAATTTCTAACAGTGTAGATTACACGGAAAACGATTTTTCTAAAGTAATCTAAAAGTTTAAATACCAATCTGAAAATAATCTTGTTGGATCATTAAAATAATGATCTTTGACTGTTAAGATAATTATGTTGTAAAAAAATGTTGACATTCTAACAACTAGCTTGAATGTCCTGCATTATTTTGATGGTTCAACAAAATTATTTTCAAATTTAGCTAAATTTTTAAATATTTCAGCAAAACTGTTGTTCTCGTATCATGCATATTTATTTCAATTTTGATGTATTAATTATTTTCTATGTTGAACGAAAAATATTTAAAAAATCGTGCAAAGTGGTTCAGAAATGGTCGAAGAGTAATATTCATTCACAAATAATAATTCTTTGATGCTATGTGTAGTAATTATAAATAAACATGCATTGGAAAAAACGACAATGCCTTTAGAGAACGCTAAGAATGTTGTAGAAAATTACTGATGTCTTTTCGATGTTTTCCTACTGCGGAACGTAACGTACTAATGATAATGATTCGGAAAGCTCTTCTTATCCCGAGCTCGTGCCGGCTATTTCGCGCGAGTAATTTCGCCGCGACGGGGTACGAAGAGGAGGGCCCATTTTCGAAGAAGTCCCGCGGAAGACGCTGCTCGTAACGTCGTAAAATATGCAGTTAATGTGCACAAAGTGCCCCCCAACTTCTTTGTGGCTAAACTGAATGTCCAGGCTTCCCCCAGGTTCTTCTTTCCGCCTGAGTATTACCTTTGTCTTTTTATAAAACGCGCAGGCAACTTAAATCTGGACGATCTTTAAAGAAGTGGGGGAGGGGGGAGGAAGGAGAGAGAGAGAGAGAGAGAGAGAGAGAGCACAGAATATTTACCACCAGAAAAAATCGGGAATACCTGGAATTTTCAGGGAATTATTTTTATTTCTCTTTTTTAATATTCAATATTCTTTATATAAATCATTATTGTTCAAGTACATTGTTAGAAATTTTTTAATGACTTTTAATTAACATGTAAAGGAAGCTTGGTTTAAACCCGTAAATGAAAAGTAATGAATGAAACGTAATGCAGTATATGAATATTCATTTACTAATATCTTAAATTTCACTAACGTTTATATTACTTGTTTGTATTATTTCATTTACGTTTGTATTAAAAGTATATTAAATTTCAGTACACTTATATATTTTAATTCACTTAAACTTAATTTCATTAACATGTAAATTAAAAATTATTTTAGTTACGTGTGATTTAAATATCATTTACCATTGTATATTAAAAGTTCATTAAATTTCATTTTTAACAGTGTAGCTTGAATTTTATGGTTAAAATCGAGATTTTATTATCAAAGATATTATTATCCGGTATTCATAGTCCGATCTTATATTCAAAATCATAAATATAATCTTGAGACGCTGTACGGTCATTTCATTGGTTGGTTGGATGGATCTCTTAAGATGTCTCATGATCAAATTTAAGACAATCTTGAATATAAGATCGGACTATGAATACTGGCAAGACCCATTACACTGATATTTTTAATTAAAAATGAAAATGCTATGTTACATTAAAGCGTTAACTCCTTCTCACGAAGGAGATGCGCATTTTAAAGGGAAGAGAAGGAAATATCCAACAGTAGCAAATACAGGAGCGAGTTTTGTTCTTAGCTTACTCGCTCGGAGAGGCTCGTGGGCAGGTAAACACGCGTTCGTACGAGACATTTCTCGTGGGAATCCTCATGCTGAGAATCGTTAGTGCTTGAATTAACGGCGGACAGGTAATCATCATCGTTGTAATTTTGTTGCTCTCACGACTCGGCGCAACACGCCGTCGCTGCGCTATTACTGACGATTTGGTAAGGTAATGTAACGCGATAATGCACCGTGATAATATCGTCGCTAACAAGATTTGCGCTGGATCATCATCGTTTTTATACATTCTAGCATTAATGTGGTATCGGCGACAGAAATCAAGACGCCTACAACTCTAATTGTCGTACAAAAAGTACGATCAACTAGGATCATTATATATAATAGTCAGTTATGATCGCTCAATGTTTTAATGTAACTTTTATTGTTTGACTTTGTAACAATGGGGATCACGATTAAAAATTTTATTAAAACATTTATAGCGCGTAATTTATTTCGAAAGATACGTTTCGCTATTATCCACACAGGAGATACGCTGTTATCAATTAATCAACTTCAGGAGTAAAGATAGTATTGTGGACACGGTAACTGCCTCACGTGGGAGTAATCGTCTCGAAGAAGTCTAGAGTCTTTTAACCAGATCCTTGAGAATTGCTTCCTTCGATTCAGCAATGACTCATTGCAGTATCACAATGTTCCCTGGTTTTCCGTCTACTTTGTATAACTACTCTTAATTATAATGCAACTTGATTTAGGAGTAATTTTTAGACTCGACAAAAAACAGATTTTTCTTACATTTATTGAAACAATCGATAGAAATGGAAAAAAAGGATGGGATACGCTATATAATTCGTGAAAGACTATAAAAATTATAATGGAAAAATTGAAAGTTTTTTCTTAGATGATATTTATCTGCTTACAAAATTTACACTTTTTGATTAAAGAAAAGATGGATAATAGCTCGTAAATGAGATAACCTTGCTCTTAATTGAGGCTAGAAGAGAAATTTCCTTGCACGACAAGATAACTGAGGCGAATGCAAAAGCGAGAATGTAAACGTGCGAAGGATGAGGCGGCAAAATAAAAAAAAATAAAAGTGGCGCCGCAGTCTTTTTATGATGAATAATTCAATTAAAATGTAGAATAAATGTCAATTAATTTCGTAAGCACATGAGTCAAATCTCACATGATTTTCATAATTATTTATCGTAATTATTTATCAAATTTCAATAAGGCTTTGGTACACTTTACAATCTGTAAGTAGTGCGTTATTAATTAAGGATATCATAATTATTCAAATTTAAAAATAAAATTACCTGCGTACAATCATTTCGTAACCGTGCTGTATGACTAAACGATGCGAAGCGGCGTGTATTGCGCGAAACAAAAGAAAAATCAAAGTATCCAGTGGGGTATTATGATTCCACGGGAGTACATCACACTTTACACTGTCTAGTATCAGGGCCAATCGGAGCATACATCGGGGTGTACCCCGATATTATTAAGGCACACTTGAGACAGGTCCCACGTGGCTCAGCCACCGTGACCACGTGGTAGGCAATGGTATAGTAAAATGCCCACGAGATAGGAAAGATGGTGGTTGAATGGGAGACTAAGTCGAAAGGGGCAGGAGTGTGGAGGTCAGGTTAAACCGGAAGCCGCCACCGGAACAGCTTCTACTTTGTAGGTTCACATGGCCGACGTTCACCTGTAGAGGTCAAGATAATTTGCTCGTGTCAGTTGCAAATGCGCGCATCAGATAAAAAATGGTTTCGCTTCGATGCCTGTTGTTTCTCTTTCCAAGAGCCAAATTTATTTTTGTCATTTGTGATGTTTGATTTGCTTTATTAAATTTTTTAAGTATTTTTAGTTTCTAGTATATTCTAGTATTAATTATTTGTTAAATATTCTTAATTATATTGAAATGGTAACATTTAATTAATTTTTGTTTTATGAAAAAAAAAGATTCGTGTGTGATATAAATAATATCCTTTGGAAACATTGCTGTTTGAATGTTGACATTTGTTACGTTCAATTTATGTAAAAGTATGAAAATATGAAATTCAAAAAATACAAATCCAAGCTTAAAATAGAATCATGAGTATCTTTTAGCATTTACGAATAAATCTTTCTCGCAATTTATCGGATGAAGAACCGTACTCCACATGAATATGTAAGAGATAGTAATGTATATGCTAATAGGTTGTATACTGACAGCAATGCTTACGCATTAGGATTCAAGATTTCAATTTGTAAAAATTGATTATTGAAATAAATTGGGCACTGAATTAAATAACATTTTTATTGTGAAAGATAATTGTCTGATTATATAGTATGATTATAAGTGTCTTTTTTGAAGATTGTATGCTCTTATGGTGAATTATTAACATATTATGTCAGGTTATAAAAGTTTTTTGTTATAAAAACATTAAATCAATGGTGTAATTATAATAATTTAATTTGATAAATATACTTTGATAAATTAATTTATTATAGCATTAAAACTAATGTATATTAATTATTCATTTAACTATATTTTTAATATGATCGAGTAGTTATCATATTTTTTTTATTTATGTTGTTTGTTGGATCTGTGATAGAGCTTAGTACAATATCGGTTTATTTGATTCAGTTCTTGTTCCGACAATTAAGTGCGATATACCGTGAGAAAGACACTATCAGATTTGTAGTTTCTAAGGGTAACGATCTGTAGAAAATTGTTACGACCGATGAAAATGTATTTACCACATTGCCCTTGCGAGATTAGAAATGAAATAGAAAATAGATGTTCATAAACTACTTGTAAAAAATATGTGATGATAATTTTATTAAATCTTAATCTTTTTTACTTTTATTAAAAAAATTACTTTTACAATGTTTATTTAATTAATTAAATTTTTCAAAACATTAAAATAATGTCTTGTGTCGAGTTAGTTAATTCACGTAATAGTAAAATAGATCGGAAATAATTCTGTCTAACAGTAAGATTTGTAAAAATTTTGAAACATGTATCCTTTTAAATATTTTTAAATAGCCTGGAGTAGGGAAAATGGATTGTCTAGATAGAGTTATCCAGGACTCGGCGATGTTGATTTAAATGCCTCGTGGCGTGCCAGCAGGTGTATGTATTCAAAGGTTTTGTAGCTGATGCCGGCAGGTATATTCTGTATTAGTAAGTAGTTCGAAGGAGAGAATCTCAATATCGATAAGCGAATTCCAGTGTTCGAGTGCACAGGTATGCATAGCCACACCTTATACGTGTAAGCAATGCGTAAATAATCGCAAATCGTAGCAACTCATAATTAGATACTATTATTTACTTTATATGCTTTTCTCTTTTCAAGAACAGAAATTTAAAAAAAAGTATAATAAATTCTAGCTGAAGGCAATTTCATTTTGATATTAAAGGATGATGGCTAAAATGGGCTGATTTTTGCTTCCAGAATGGCAAATAGAAATGATATATATATTTTTTAATAATAATTTTTGAGCTGCTAAATTTGACCTTCAAAAAATTTTAATTTTTCGGGAAAATATTAAAATCAGCAGCTATGACGTTATTATGTCTTTCAAAATGTTTATTTCAGAATATTTTGTATTCTATTGTAATATTTTATTAGTAAAAATTGATAGATTTGTGTAAAAAATATTATCAAGATTATCTTTGACCGAATAAGATTTTCTTCATTTATTAATTTGTGATGTTCACGTATCGATCAATTTTCATAATATTGATTATTTTATAGTTTTATACTTTAACATAACATTCTCATAATAGCAATTAATATTTAATAATTTTATATGCACATTTTAATACTTTTCCGACAAATTAAAATGTTTTAAAAGTAAAGAATTAAATTCAGCAGTTCAAAACTATAAAAAAACATGTCGTTTTTACTTGCTACTCCGGGGACAAAAATCGGCCCATTTTATTCATCAACTTTTATCTTTTTATTGTCATACCAAATTAAATGAATGTTTTACATGGTACGTGTTTTTGAATAGTTCAGATTCTTCAATAACTTTTCTATCTTTCTTGAAAGAGAAATTGAATTGTTTTTATCGAAGACGAAATAGCAGAACAGCAATAGTGCTGAAACTTATCAATATCTAACAATGTAACAAATTTACAAGCATTTAGATACATATTACATCTACTACAAAATATATATAGATATAATCTCAATAAAAACAATCTCTTGTGATATACGTGACTCGATATCGAGACGCGCACGTGTTCTTACACTCGTATACGTTGTGCATGAATAATATTGAGGTACCAGCTGTGAGTAGTACTACGATCACGTATACCGTGATTCAAAATGGCGTCTACGGGTCAACATCCTCCCGCCCTGGAGAACACGGTCCCGCGCGGAAAGCGCGCTTACAGCCATCGTACGGTGGCGCCGCCGAGCAGATCTTTTTAACGAAAACTGGTTTGTGAAGCTGCGACCGTGGAGCCGTGGACCACTCTCGCTCACGTTTCGTTTGACCTCGGTCCGCGTCCACGGAGAGGAACAAAGAACCGCTCACTCGTACTATCCAGGAGAGAGCTCCTTCGAATATTCGCGTCGTCCCAAATCTTATGCAAACGATGGAAGATCATGCTTTTATCTTGGTCGCTTTAATAAAATTAAGAATATACTTTCAGATAATATCGAATACTTGGAGTTATGCAGAAAGTATAAATCGGTTAATATTTGTTGTAAAGTAGTAATGTTTGTAATTATAATATGGAAATGTTAAAGCTCGACCTGGCATATGTTCGAAATTATTATTTTCGAAATATGTTCGAATATATTCGAAAAGATACGTTCGTTACAAGTCACATTCCTTAGCGACGTGGGAGATTTAAATTTTTAAGAGTAAATGGACTTCTGATGCTAATAACATCTTGCGCAGCATGGCGGGGTCCATCAGACCATCTTCCCGCCACGATGGCCGCCGTTGAAATCACCCTTGGTATAAATTCGCGGGAACTGCGCACCAATAGGAACCTTTCCCGCGCTGCCTTTGTCCTTGGATTGGTTTTTTACGAAAAGCAGAAGAGGGTGGTAAAGGTCATCCCAATGGACTTACCGAGGTGTTCGTTCCTTTCGCAATTCATGCTTACTGTACGGCATGCAATAATGTTTTTTTTTGCCATTAGTAAAGTTATCAAATTTTTTTACTAAATCCGGAGACTAGTTTCAATTTTCTTTTGCGAAATATGATGGCACACGAGAAATGATAATGCACACGTAAAACTAATTATTTTATATGCTGTTTTATTTTGTTTAACAAACTGTACTGTAAGCACACGAGAGTTTAATATTAAAAATGTTTTCGAGGTTTGCCATTTTTTGAATTACTATCAATAGCACATAAAAATTGTAAGATTTATTTTTGCTTAGAGGTTTAATTATATTTTTGAGGTAAGAATTTTTTTAAATTTATCCTGTCTGGACTTTGACTTATTGTTAGTTGCATCTCATGGGAAAGTTTGTTAGAATGGCCAACATAATGTGAACATTTTCTGTTTTTAATCTTGATCTATGAAATCAGTTCATGTTATATTTAGTGAAAAAGTTATAATAACAAGTTACAATCTTGTGCTAATAATTCCAGAATAAAAATTTAAACTGAAGTACAAATTCGGGGACAGAGAAAATCGGGGACGCACCAAAAAACGGGGACATCTGATAACTGTAATACATAAGTGTAAGAATATATTCTAGTGTGATTTGATAAAAAAATTTCATGTTATTTATTTTTCTGTTGAAAATTATTTTTATCTCTATATCATAGCGGTATTTAATTTCATCTGTAATGCGCTACTTAGCAAAATAAAACATGACGATTATACTTAATTAAAACTTTCTTGTATAAAATTAATAAGATTAAATTAATAATTAAATTTTATAAGTGCAAGCAAATTTCGCATTTACAGATATCGTTGTAACTTTATAGCAGCATATTTGTTAACATCGATCTTTTGTTATGCAAAATCAACCGCGAACTTTCGATCGATTGAGCTAAAGGACAATGAACAATAGCACAATGGAGTAACTGATTCCTACCATGAAAGAGGAGAGCGCAGAATCAAATAACCAACTAAAAAAGATAAACTTATTTAAACTTAATATTTATGACAATTTGAAATGAAACTCTGAACAATATGTTGTGAGTGATAATTAATTCTTGATAGTTTTTTTATTTAATTCTCCCATGTATAAGACTTATTTCTGTTTAGCTTTTACAATCAATAAAAGGAAAGGAGAAGTTGTGATGATCATTTCTAATCGAAAGAGGATAATGGTTCTAGTCCGGAAACTTGTTCGCCTTCGACAGAGGGAAGGCACTTACACACTGCGACTTATAAAAGACATAGTCTCAATATTTGTATCAAGGAAAATATCAAGTAATCGCGCTATTAAAATATAAATTTTTAATAAAATGAGAAATTGATTTTAATTTGTTAAACATGACTTTTTTCAAGAAACATGCTTGTATCTGTGGTTTTTTTACGATATATTATTCTTTATTCAAGAATCGCAACTATTTTTCTCCGGTCCATTTGCGTGCTCCGGATTGTAAACATGGAAGTGCGCGGGACAATTTGGCGAATTCGACGACGACGACGATACAATACACTTTTACTCCAGTTTGAATCGTGGAACCGGTTCTCTCTCTCGTAACAGGCCACGCTAGCCTCCTTTACTACTCATGTACACAACTCCGTCGCTTCTTGGCCTCTTGGAGAACCGGTTCTCCACCTCCCGGCTGATCCTCCTCTCGCATATCATCCCTCCTTTTCTGCCTCTCCCCTTCTTTCTCTTCTTTCTTTTTCTTCAGATAGTACGGTCTCCTGCAGGCACGAAAACAACGGGTTTTCTCTTCTCGCGCTGGATACTCGCGGTTCCTCGTGGTTCCTCTTGCGCGGTTAAAATGCATGTCAGCTGTATTAACCCATCTACCGAGTGTATGGAACTCGTCCTCCTTACGCCGTTGCAAAACAACCTACTTCGCTGATAGTCAATTTTTCTTTACTCTAATGTACGAAGATAACAAAAATGATTAATTTTTTAAGAATAAAAAGACAATTGTAGAATTGTTTATAGATATTAAACCGGTCTGAATCGACTAATATATTCAAATATATCTTTAGCATATATATTAGATGTAATATAAATTAATTCGATGCTTTTTTTATAAGAATCAAAGATTATTCAACACAAAAATTAAATAGAGGTTTAATATTTAAAATAATTTCCATTATTTTCTATAACTTCATCTTATCATCGAGCAGCTGATAAATATTCTCGCAAAAAACTTGAAAGTTTTAAATCGATAAAGTTTTCAAAACTTTTTCGGACTTCTTCCACTATTTTAAAATATATATCAGCCAGGTGATGTTGGGACGATCGAAACAGGTGGTAATTCGACGGAGCTAAGTCTGGAGAAAAGTCTATATGAAGGAGAATTTCCTAGTCCAAACCATAGATGACATCTTTTATTTTCTTTGCTGTAAAATAAAATCTGTACTCTGAAATCTCTGATACTATTTTTTGTACGTTTTATGAGTCACTGGCACCTTCATTTAGAGGAAAACAAATCATTTCTGTGGCTTCAGTAGCATTACTTTTTCATGACATGCAAGAAAAATGTAGTGTCTCAAATGCTGTTTTTCGGACGCAGGTTTACTGTTGTTCTCTGAGGGTATGTCGGCAGAGCCGCCAATTATTATAGCGGGTCTTAAAGCTTGAGGTTGGCACATTCAAATCATTATAAGACAGAAAAGAAATTTAAATTTGAACCAGAGTTACAAAATGTCAAAGTAAAGGCACCGAATTAATTTATACAACTAATATATGTTTTACTTTATCGATGTCGCATAATATAAAGCATAATGTTTCCTGAAAGCTTACGAGTAATAGAAAATCTATGTCACATTAATATACAATGAATTTTTGTTACATGCTCGGAATTGACGAGCGAATACTGGAGCGGATACGTTCACCGGGAATTCCACGTGAACCGTGCACGGTTGTGCATTGCAAAATCGTTTTTGCGCAATTTCCGCTCTTTCGCGCGTTCAATTCAGACATTTTCTCGATATCGTCTTGCTTAGGCTAAGGCATTAAATCAAATGATGATTCCGCTTTAATCTCGCCATCCCGCCATCCCGCCACGTGCGTATAAACGTCGCCTCGTTGATGCCGGCTCGTGGACGGCATCGCCATCATAACAGCGTAGAGGAAACCAGTTTTGCCCTCACACTGCCGCTCTCTGCGCCCGCTCTTCGTGGCATTTTGTTTCTTTTTTCCTTCTGCGTCGTAGTCGTCGTTGTCGACGTCGTCGTTTTCTTCTTCTTATCGCGGTGAACGGCGCACGTGCGAGTAGCACCTTGGAAAGTAGAGAGACTCGGCTAACACTTCGCACGAAGAAGGGGAAAACAATAGTAGATATTATGAAAGTCTCCGAAAACGTCTGGCAATAGAATTGTTACTTTTGCTCATGCTGTTTTCCGAATTTCTTTGAAAAAAAATTTGATGGTCTTACATGATAAATTGATAAATGATGTATGATAAATGAAAAATGCATCATTAAAACATGAAAAAATTAGAATTTTCTTGTTTTTTGTTATATAATTTATGAATGACTTATCACACTTTCTCGCTACTTGAGTAATTTATATTTCAGATTGGATCACATTCCGCAGCTAGATTCAATCTTGCTAGTCTCAATTTTTAAAAATTTAAATTTGCAATCAGAGCATTTGAGCGTAATGATTGAGTACTTGTCGGTTCGAAGTAATCAATGAGTTTGTCCTTTTTCTCGGTGATAATTATGCTGATTGCCTTGGGCTTGTCGTCGTCGGAATTCGCCTACTAAACCTTGTAGGAAGCGATCGAGCTGCAGGTGCACGCAGATGCAGTGATTGCACTTTCCCCTTACCTCCATACAATTCAATATCAATATACACCTCTTAGATCTTATTTTCATTCAGAGTTGTAGCACGTGCATGTTATTTCCACGATATAATAACATCGGCGCGATATATGCGGTTTTTAAATTATTAGAATATCTTCGTAAGAGGTCTTTCACCTCTTTGCCGGTCTTAAAATTGGTCTATTTCCTTTAAATATTTTTTGAGAAATCTGTTCTGTATAAGAAGTTTTTCCATGCAATTATATAATATGTGAACAACAAAAAAATTTGAATGATCAAAAATACATATTAATATTTCAAAATAATGGTCGAATTAATAGCCAGAAATACGTGCCTTCATTATGGAAGTGATTGAGCCTCTGAAAATTATCTGAAAACTAAATTATTTTCAATTTTTATCAATTGTATGAGTATATCTATGTCTGGAAGCAAAATAAAGTTAATTGCATGGAATTTATAGAAATGGTGACATTAAAAAAAATTCATTTTGTAAAAGAAGTTTGGTACTTTTTTGTTTATAAACAAAAATCAAAATTTTGTTATAAAAATATAATTTTAGTTCCAGACATGTGCAAAAATGTTAGATTCAAGAAGGCAAACAAGATGCTTGATTAATTTTTTTAATTATTACTTTTGTAGGTTCGAAAAACATGGTTTCGAGTAAAATATTTTTAAAATTTTAGTTTTGTTTTATTCATATATAACAAAAGTTTTAGAACACTAGTAGTTATTTTGCAATATATCAAGAATATATAATAAATCGTCCTCTTCTTCAAATCGTCTTCTTCAAGTTTAGACGCAAACAGAAAGAAAATCCAAAGAAGCAGGAAAAACCTCTTAATTCGCAGTACATTTACGATTCGATCATTAAATACTGAATTTTAATATTACTATTTTTACTAGAATGTTTATGTGAAGATGACCTTAGAACAATTGTCTCAAAAGAAAACGATCAAACGAATGAGATTTGTATAAGGAATAACGAATAGATTGAGAATTAATAAGTAAAGAAAGCATTGTTGAGAAATAAAATTTTCATGAAATTAAATCGCAGACAAATGAGAGAAGAACATAATTTTAATTATAGAAAAATAATGATATGTCGAATCTTATTTACGGTGAGAGAACATATCGGATGCTAGCGGTTTCTTTTCAGGTTGTTACCTTCTTGTGGGAAGTGCCCGTGCATTCATTTGCCTAACAACTTTCCGGAAACGGCCAAACCAGGCGAGCTATGCAATCTCGAGTCTACAGTTATAGCAAACTTCTCGCATATGTATTTCGCAAGAATCTAGATCTGGTCATCTAATCTATTTTATGATGCTCGTATTTTCTTATTAAGCATCAGGTTTCCATCAATTCTCGCACGTCGAGCGTTTTTCTATGTGAAAGATGGATGTATTTTCCACAGATGCGTAAATCTTTTACTATTGCTATCCTAATATGCAAAACACGTTTATTCCTGATCTATTACACGTGTTGAGAGAATTCTCAATGAAATAGTCATATCACTTCGTATTTGAAAGATTCATGAGTTGCATATTGTATTGTAGTTGATATGTTTATGTGTCTCTCTTCTTTCTTCTCTCTCTCTCTCTCTCCTGCAGTGTCATTCGTGGAATTTAAATATGAAACTAGGAATTTACTCATGACATGTTCAATTGCAAATTACTTTATTTTTATTTTGATTTTTGGCTGCGGTTAAAATCAAAATCAAAATAATATAATTTGCTATCGAACATAACATAATGTTTTTACTTTCTTCTTTCATTATCTTCGAGTAATTAATTCAAGCGTTCTAAAGTGTCCCAATATGATTCTGTAAATTAATTTTTTGAGAAAATGCTTTGTAATCTTCTTAAAACAAAACTCACGGTCGGTATTATCATCGTTTTTATGCTGGATGTCGTCTTTCATGCGACAATGAGACAGCTTCGATCGTTGTTCCAACTTTGGATTCGCCTTTTACGATCTAGATTTTGCTGGATGCCGTAACGAGACGACGGCGGAACGAATACGAATCGTCGACGGGGATATAGCATCGTCTTCAATGAGGTTGCATAAATCATGGGAGATGAGCAGTCTACCGCCGTGCTGGTATTCTGCGCTCAGCACGTTTCACGAGAAACCCTTCCCTTTCACCGTGTGATTCGATCACGAAGACCGAGAATGCGTGGCTCATCTGCTCTGAGGTTGACATTTATTCCCCACTTCGAAGCTCGGCTCACCTGCAGCTCATCTTCATGATTTCAAATCGGGCAAATTTGAAAGTCAGACGAATATCCATTAAAAAAAGCACAGATTTGCCTGGAAGATATAACAGTTATTAAATAAAATAAATTGAAAATCAAAACAATTATGTAAAGAACTAAAGGAGCTGTTTTTTAAAATATTGGTATCTTTTTCGTTATTGTATATAACATATTAAAGAAAATTAATAAGATTGAAGACAAACAAAAAACAAAGATATAAATAATTATTTACCTTTCTAATATTATTTATTCAAATAACGTCCGTGAGATTAGTTTCAATCTAACTCGGTCTCTTTTAATTGCTTATGCAACTGATACTTAACTTATTACGTCTATATATAACTTTTCGTACGCAAATAAACAATTATAAAAAATTACGAGATTAATTTCTAGTGTCTTTCGATGATTAAAAAAATCTACTTATAATTAAAGTCACATTCTAATATCATTTATTCAAATAACGTTCGTGAGATTAGTTTCAATCTAACTCTCTTAATTACTAACGGTCTCTTTTAATTACTTATACAACTGATTGCTTATACAACTGATATTTAACTTATTACGTCTACATATAACTTTTCGTACGCAAATAAACAATTATAAAAAATTACGAGATTAACTTCTAGTGTCCTTCGGTGATTAAAAAATTCTACTTATAATTAAAGTCACATTAGTTACGATTTTCTTTACAATCTTACGTTGCATTTTTACATAATATTTTTTCTTTTAAAGTCTGTATGGCTCATGTATAAAAAAAGGTGTTTCTTCAATTTTTGAATGCTGAAAACGATACTGTGAATCAATTTTCGTTAGAACGTTAGATTTTTGATATGTAAGTTTGATATTTAATGTGCAAAAAAATAACTTTTTTGAGATATTTAAAATTTAAAAAAAATTAACGTTATCTTAAAACTTTGTATTTAAATATTTTATGACGTGATTAGAAAGTAAGAGATCGAAATAAAAAGAAATTTTATAGGAGCTACAATACAAATACAATACAAGAAACCTAACGTGTTGATGAAATTTGATTTGCGACATTGTTTTTAGCATCAAAAAATCTATAAGAATATATATATATATATATAAAATACCTTGTTTAATTCAAAATAATTTTTCCCTTGAAAAAAGAACTGATTAAGTGCTTCATTAAATTGATTACTATATATCAGTAACTAACGGTACTGCATCAGTAACTGATGAAATATAGTCAAGATGAAATCAGTTTATTGAAACACTTTATCAGTTCTTCTTTTCAAGAGTTGGCTATAAATTAGTATAATTATTATACTATGTAGCATAGTCTTGAGGATCAGGATTGAAAAATCTCAACAGTTGCCGACTAAGAGTTTTTATCGTAATCTAATGATAACGGCAGCTTAAGATTTCTCTAAAGCTGTCTCTCGTGTTGCACACTCGAAACTAAATACTCGGGTGCAATTGGAGCGCCGGTATCATCTCGGATGTAAATAGTCCTCACGCGAGGGGTTAAAAGCAGGTCTTCTGCTACGAAGTCACACATGGCTGAATACGAATGGATGATCGTTGGTGCTTCCTCCATCATCGACGCGCACCTGAAACTCGCTTGATCCACACCGGCTTAACAATTTAGGCGTCAGACCGACTTCAGGTTGTTTAAAATCCAGCAGGTAGTCACCGCCGTGACCCTCGTGTTGAGCTCGGATATACCTGCGCCTTTGTATCTATTGGGGGAGACTGCCTATTGGATGTCCCTCCCTTTCAGTGGCCCTTAAATCGCCTGAACGAATGCAGCGGAGCCTTCGTTACACCTGCACTACGTAGTTAGTGCATTTGACAAATTTAGCGGGAAAATATTTCCTTATTCTAGTACACAGAGTTTGCGCGAATGCAATTGTTGATTCTGGGTTCTAAGTTGATTTTGTATGTTAAAAAATGATTAACAGAATTATCTTTAAAATTATTATCTATTGAAAAAATATTTTTTTAGGATACGACAAAATAGTTGCCATCTGTACCGTTTTAAAAAATAACAGATGCAATCGTGAAACTATTACAGAATAGTGCTTTGTACCATGTTTTTGTAAAATATTTTTTAATACAGTAGAGCCTCCCATATTCAAAGTTCCATTATCCGAATACTTTAATATCCGAACGTTCTACTATCCGAATGTTCCATTATCATCAAATGTTAATTTTGTTTTCTTTACGTAAAGAATTTAAGTTTTTTTGAATATATGAAGTCCTTTTTGTTAAAAATTTAAGTTTCTGTTTGAATAAATGAAATTTAATATAAAAATGTGCACGCGCCACGTTTATTCTATTATCCGAAAATTCCCTTATCCGAACAATTTTGTCTCCCTATTCTTTCGGATATGGTAGGCTCCACTGTATATGAAAATTACGGTAACGTACCACTGTATTCCAACATTACATAATTGTGTATACATTCAGGAATTAAATTCCTCAACTTGACATTTCGAATCAGTCGTCAGTGATGAATAGATTTCATTCGATCTTCAAGCTGGCATTTTTTCTCGCGCTTTCACGCCTACGTGAACATTTTTCCGGTGGGAAATTAACGTCCACCGTGAAGTCGTTTCATGCCTCGCCTCTAACAATAGAATCTTATGCGATGCGTTTGGAGCGGCCTATTTACCAATGCAAAGCGCGATGATTTAAGAACATCCTTAAATAATGAACTGCTGACATTTTAACGGTGATACTCTTTGATAAGTCCTTTTCGAAATGACCTTTGTTATGAAAACGCGTAATCATTTTATATTTTTATTAAATATAAAACGAAGAAGCACCTGTGCCTCTGTTCCTTCCGTGATGAAGAGGCGAATATGTATTTTTTTAAATATTTGTTGAGTTGAACTTATGAATTTTCCTGAAGCTATAAAAATTTTGTTCATAACATTTTGCTGCGTTTTTAAATATTACTCGCTTAAATTTGAAAACGATGACAAGAAATAGCAATAACAAACGAATAGCAGAATATTTTTTCAAGGATGAAAAGGTGATGTTTTGAAAATGTCAAGTTGGAAAAATGTTCTTCTCGAAAATTCATATTGTAAATGAGATTTACAGCGGTCTTCTTTGTCTTTTAGTTTTCCATGTGGAAAGTCCTTCGTTGTCGTTACCACGATCCACAAGTGGAGTCTGGAAATCTTCAAACGACCCTTTGCGAGTCCCTTTTGTGCTTGAGAATGTTTTACGCAGATTAAAGTAAACCAATAGCATACACACACACAGAACCAGCACACGCACACACGGAACTAGTACTTTGAATATTGGCATCTTTTTTATTAATATTATTACGCACTTCGTGAAAAGTGCTTACGCAAGAATAAATATACAAACTCTTCTTTGTAGATTGTATTTTTGTTTTTACTACATATAAAATTATTTTATTATTTTATTTAATAGGAATTTCGATTGCTTATATTATGTTTTCACATATCAGTCGAAGTTCACTAATATTTAATATGATTTATTTTATTATTATTATATCTATTTTTTATCAGTATAAAACTCCTTTCTTATAAAGAATCATTAACATATTTTGATGCTTCTAAAATTCATTATCTTTCGTTAAGTCTTTAAGTCCTGAATGACAATAATCTTACAAAATAGAATTGCTTTCTTATTAATCTAACTTTTATGAGATTCTGTTGTATGATTAACAAAGGATATCGGCGTTTGCTCTTTTCTTTGTATATGCTGGGAATTATTAAGTAACAGTCTAGACGCCATGCAAATCCAATACGTGGGTGTTAAGTAAATCAACTGTGCTCGTACGATCGATTTGCGGCAAAACGTATTATGTAGTTAAACCATAATCGATTCTGTTTATCCGGCATGCTGCCAATGACTCACACGAGCAACATAAATAACGGTGATTGCGACTCGACCAGAATCTCGTCTTTTTTGAACCTTTATCGTCGAGATAAAAAGCTTCACATTTTTACACGCAACGCTGTATCACGCGTTCACTGTGTTCGCGGTTATCATGTATCCCCGCGTTCCCTGTGGGACAGTTTAAGGTGTCCATGTGAGCAATACAATTACGCTACCGTGGGCCTATATGCACTCTGTTGCAATAACTGGTATCGTAATAACTCCCTGCCTTTCTTGCTATTGTGTAGGCACTCAAAAAAATTCGCACGCGTGTATCGATTGCTATCGAAGGCATGACCATATGCAAGCGCGTTTTGTACTGCAAAAAGAGATTCTGCTGCTGCACTCAACTATTGTGTGGCAGCGAGCAACTCGTCTGCCAACAGCTGCTCTTGCAGCATTGCAGCTAAAAACCAGTATTTTTTGACGAATATTGTAATCGTCTCGACATTATTACAGCAGACTATAATATTTTTATGGTAAAAAACATACTGTTACGAGCGAGATGCTACTCAAATTGTGATATGTGAAATAAACCGACAATTGTGGTGTTACGAGCTTTATTGAGTAAAAGTAGTACGAGGTGTTAGTTAAGGGAGACAACTTAAGAGTACCTAACTTGGATCAAAAGGGATCCAAGTTACTCGATATTAGAGGTCAAGTTTTTGGTAAATTATAACCAATGCATGAAGCACTAAAAATGTAGAAAATATTGATTGATCGATTTCTTATAAAGAAAAAACGTGAGGATTAATGAATAATACAGTGATCTGTTTGATTAGGACTAATAATGTCGAAAATTTGGAAAAGGATCACATACCAAAAGAAAGGATAGACGGTTTTTATTGGTTTATTGAAATACGTGTCGCGGCATGTAACAATACTCATTTTCTTCCTTTCTCTGTATAAAATGAACGTTTTGGATTAAATGTGTGTGCAACATAAAAAAATATTTATTATATTTATTATATATAATCAGAGAGATCTGAAGAAAGTGGTAATCCATTACACTGAGAGAAAAAATTGTAGTGGTGACAACTATAAAGGGACAACCATACAAATTTTGTTAATATAATTATAATATATGGTTAAGTGAACTATATTGTAGTTATTGCAACTAAATTAATGGTTAAGAGAACTAATAAAAAATAGTTGTAGTATACTATATAATAAAGTAATTACAAGTATATTTTATTCTCTTAACCATTAATTTAGTTGCAATAACTATAATAGAGTTCGCTTAAATATATATTATAATTATATTAACAGAATTTAGTTGTCCCCTTATAGTTGCCACCACTATAATTTTCTCTCTCTGTGTATTTAAGCGTACAGGAGAATTATACTTCTAAATTTATTTAAACCGTTTATCATATATTTCATACATCGGAAATCAGACTTAAAGATCCACTAGACCTGAGGGGAAAGAGAGAGTTCCCAAATCGCCCCGTTCATTCTTTCCCGAATCAAATTGCGTAACGATCTCTCGTAGCAGCGTAGCGTAACGTAAAACGTTGTCAGTCCCATGACTCCCCCTCCTATCCATCTCATTCGCCATTCCCACTATTTATTTTTTTCTTCGTCCCTTTTTCCCCTACCAATCCCTACCGTCGCACTTTGTGTCCGCTGACTCCCCTTTCCGCTCCTCAGAAAACCTGATCGTCCCCACTCTAAAGTCACTTATCCTCCCCTCATCCCTCTCACAATAGGCCGACTGACCCCGGGCCTCTCACCCACGCTGTAGCCTCGTAGTAAAAATGGCCGATGCTTGTGTAGACTGTAGTAAATGTGTTAGGATCGGATCTTCATGATGTTCTATTTGTAAATATAAATTATATTTGTTGATAATATTTATTATCATTTCTACTTATAATATTTTTGTTTAATCTGTTTATCCTTTCTCGTAGTAAAAAGTTAATATTTAATTTATATTACAAAGACATAATATAATAAAATCGATACATTATAAATATTTTCTTTATAATTTACATACTTATATATATTTTAAGAATATATAAGAGATTGAAAGTTAGAATTTAATTTTTGTTTCGATTTGTATGATCTTTTGGTAGTTTAATATTTTTAAAAAATAATTTAAGATTTTATTGATGCGACATTTTGTATTTTATAATCCCAGGACGATACACTGGATACGACATACCCAAATGTTTTTTTTTTCGAAGGTTGGCATTTCTATAATTTTGAAGGTTGACTAATTTACCTGGCACATTTAAACATATTAGGATATGTTTTTTTCTTTAATGAAAAAACGCATATTTCCTTCGTTTTTTGTTAACCTTTAGCTGGCAGCAATCGGTCGTAAAAGAATGAATTCTAATAAAAACTCGCATGATATGCATTATGTACAAAAAAATTGAAATTACTATCTTTAAACAAATTCACACAAACAGTTTCTCAACACACTCTGAGAAGAGATGCGCCCCTGTAAGGCCCCGAACATCGTACAACAGCGTACTATACATCGTACTATAGTAGGTACCAGCGGGCCCACGACCGCGTTCACCGGTCTCCGTCGTTTTCTTACCTGCCCACAAGAATCCCGCGTGGCGCCACCGTCGCTGTTGAAGTCTCCCGGCTCCGTTCGGGCATTGTTGCATCGACGCCCGCTTAAGAGAGTATCCTGTGCGATCGCATCGCGTCTTGCGTTTCTTTTATTATTCGAGATTCAGTGCGTAATGTACAGTGTAATTCACAATTGACACGATCGTCGATGATTTTGCGAGTGTTTCACCACGGATTTTCATGAGGAAATAACGGTGACCGCAAATTGGAGCAAGCCGACCAGCCGCTATGAAGCAGGAGCAGAGGCCGCGGAGGCAGGCCCTCTTCCAGATTGCCAAGGTTTGGTCTCACGGTTTCTCTTCCCCCCTTCTATTATTTTATTTATCATTTATTGATCTCGGTTTATCGTCGTTGGAATCGGCTAATGTCATTAAATGTTGCGGTTCAATATCGTGCGATAATGTGTACCGTTATATCTTTTCTATCCCGCGCGGTGAACCTGTTGATTCTCAGAGCATCCGCGGCGTATAAATCATCTTATGTCGATATTCTAGCGTTATGAAGAAGAAACACGAAAACTGACTATTAGTTCATTATGTTTTTAGTGTTTTAAGGATTTAAATTGATATGTTTACATGACATGTTGACAAGTGACATTTAGAGCTGTGATACGATAGGACGGTGTGTAATACTGAATTGATTATAAAAATGTCATATATTGATACTGTCAATAATTATTATATGAAAAAATTTAGAATAGTTATAAAACGATTTGTGATAACGATAATAATATTGTAATTAATATATTGTCGTCTAATTTACAAGTGCTTTGAAGTTACGTTTTATTGAATTAAACAAGTTTATTTAATTCTCCGCAATGTGCATTTAATAAATATTATTTAAATTTCTTGATTATTTTACTTGATTCGAAATATTTCAAGGTAATGCGAATATCTGTACATTGCAATTGCAGGAAGGAGTAAGGTCAGAAGGGCGTGGTTCTATAAAACGGTGGATAATTTATTTACGTAATTTTCTGACGATAACGTAGCGGCATTCTCCGTTCGTTATGCTGTAGAAAATCCCGCGGAATGCACAATGCGCTTTTTTTCTGCTATTAATTAGTCCGACCTAACGCGAAGCGTGCGACTGTGTACAGTAGCCTAAAGTACGATGCGGATTTTTTTTTTTAAGTTTATTGGCAAAACGCGGTATAAAACAATTTAATTTTTTTAGATGAAGTCATATATCATAGATTAGCGAAAAAGTTTTTCAGTACGGTTTTTCAATCATTTTAAATCAGACATTTTGCTGTTGGTAAAAACGCAGTAAAACGAAACGTTTGCGTAGCAGCTTGTTTCTTCTAATATGATTGATGCAATAGCTGATTCCCAGTATTAGATAGTAACTCGTTTAAAAGTTAAATGTTAAATAATAAAGTTATAAAGTTAATAAATTTTAACTTAGCTTAGTTAATTTTAAATGATTTAAATTTGTTTGATGATCCATATTATAATTGTTTTCAGTAATCTAATTTTAAAAAATTAGATTACTACAAACAAATTTCTAATTTAATATAAATAATGCTTTTTAAAATTAACTTTTAATTTAACTTAAGTTAGTTTAATCTTAACGTAACTTTTAATTGAGTTACGTTTTATTCAAGTAACTTTTAACGTAACTAAATTAATTTTAAAGTCATTAACTTTAATTTAATTTAGTTAACAAAATATATTAACTTACCCAATCCTGCGGAATTCTTATAAAGTTATAAAGAATCATTTATGGAGTCTTGAATAAATTATCGGAGTGCAGAGCAGGATAAATATCAATGTTGACTCAATGTCTTTGCGCTATTTTGTATCATCACTATGTGCAGAAGTAGCCCGTATAAGCCTTATAATTGTAGTATCATGGAAAATATCTCGCACGATCGTCACGGAGCAGTAACTAGGTATTTGGAGCACTTTGAAATTCTCATCAGACACAATTCATACGATCGTTCTTGAATTTTTTCTTAACACGCTTGGGTGAACAGTAAATTATGCAAAGAATCGTGACGCATATTTTGTGTTTTAGTTACATGTTAATTACATCTATACGTTAATTATCATTGCTTTATGACATATTATCATTAGATAGAAAATAATTAAACATTTCATGTTAATGTAATTAATATTACGATAAATTTCGATTTTTTTGTATCTTTTTTACATTATATAAAAATATTTATGATAGTACATGGAAAAATATCGATATAAAAATATTGAAAATTTGATCATATATTTTTGTATTGAAAAATTTTTTTAAATATAATTGTAGGAGGTACTAAGTTTAATTAGAAATTATTGACTATACGATATGCTCGATAAATAATCGTTGGATTAATAAGCATTAACAACCGTTACATTCGAGCCTTTCGCAGGCTTCTGCCGTTAATTGGTTCGCGCATTGAGTAGCAAACCAATTAACAGGTATCGAAGTATACTTGAGACGAATGTGCTTTATGAAATTATAACTTTGCAGTAAATTTGAAGGGAAAAAGTGTAGTGCATAATCATTTACGGTATATCTAATAACAGCAATAAGAAAGCAGTATGCGTGCAGTAACAGTAATTTGCTTAAAAATTAAGTTTATTAGAGGGAAAGAGAAAAATGGAGGGGATGGTATAGAAAGAAAAGTGGAATTTGATTTAATAATTTAACGTCAGAACTAAATAAATTTTAAAATAAAAAAAAAATTTTTAGACAGAATTATAGAACATATTCTGAATGACATACTTCTCTATCATTTGTAATTAGCTTTGAAAGATCCTTTTTCCAACAAAATCTTTTTGTTTTCCTAATTTCACTATTCTCCTAAAACATATGCAATAAAAATATTTCTGCAGAAGTATCGACCTTTTATGATGGACGTGCTTGATACAATAATACAATAAAGATTATCATTCTATTATAATTTTGATAAAAAATTTATTGAAGTTATAATAAATATAATAAAAATAGGTTTTTTTATTATATTTGTTAAGATAGATGTATAATGCTAGACATGTAAAATTCGTAGAAAACAATTTATTTCAATAAGAGATGCTTATGTTTCTATTCTAAAAATATTAATGTAAATATTGATATATAAATATCTAATTTATGAAAATTGTATTCAAACGTTAAAGCGGAAAGAGTGTACAAAAGAATATAAAAACTCTAAAAAGTGTCGAATATTGTTTCGCATCATGACACAGGAAAAGAGGAAATCATGTTCCGCTATGCAGGACATGGGCACGGAAATTGTGATTTACTTTCCCCTGCTATAATAATGCGCTCGCATTGGGTTACTGTCGTATATGGCTACAGATCGATGCTATAAAGGGTCTCGACACATTTACATTTTCATTTGTGTTATGTGTATACCCACGTGTTGCTTTTCTTGACTCGGTGTCGTACGCTAATATAGAGGATACGATACGTTCATTCAAAACTTTTTAGTTCAATAATAACTGATAATATAAAAAAAACATAATAATGTTAAAAAACATGTAATAAAATTAAAATAGATGCAGGCGTTTTATGTATGTGTTGGCGTATGTAAATTCTAAAAATTTAAATGGTAAATGTTATGTAAATATGATAAATATATAGTAAAATTCGAATATAACTTTTGTTAATATATGATAATTGTTTCTTTTCAATGTACTTTTTCTGGACAACATTTACTTCTTATACCCGAAAAAGTATAAGAAATTTAAAGAAGTAAAAAAGAAAATAATTAAATAAATTCAAGAAGTTATGTCACGAGATTTTTTAATTTTATTTTTTAGGTCTTGTGGCATCTCGACATTTTTCGACGAAGCTTCAGAGAACTCTCCGGACATGCATGCATGCGAGAATCCTGCATTTTCTGCGCACTTAAGGTAAGTAAACCAAAATTGCGGAAGAAGATAATTTCTCTAATTGCAATCATTTATTCTTTTATATATGATTGAACAAATTTAAAGCATTTTTGATAAATACGCAAAAAAGTAGTTTATAAAATATGCTCATCATAGCTACTCTCTTTGTTTCCCCCCTTAATTACGTTGATAACAGTACTTGCATGCAACGACAAATGTTCTAAGCTGTTGCTTTTATAATACGCTACCTTGACACTTTTACGTATCGATGACCTCTGGCGGCTTGACGTTCTTACAAAAGGAAACAGTACTTAGGACAATTTTTATTACGAAGAAGAGATTTTGTTTGTATGAGTATTTTTTCAGATAACTTTTACACACTGTGTAAGATTCAATGAGAATTGTCTTTCGAAATGATCCCACGGTAACAGCGAAAATGGGGTGTGCCTAACAGATAAAATGTCTTGATATTTTACGCGTGAGGGAGCTTATTATTTTCCATTCAACGCGCAAGCTATTCGCACGTATATATTAAATCTGAGTGACGCAAACGAAATTTATTCAACCAATAATCACAGTATTAACTTCGTATCGATGTTCTCATTATTTACTTGGGTAATTATATAGTTATTATAATAGTAATTATTATATAATAGTTATATAATAATTACTATTCTATAGTAATTATAGTATATCGTAATTATTTTTACTTGCACATATACATTTATCATTTACTATAATTTTTTTTAGTTTGCTGTATTATTTAGTGTATATTTTAAAATTAAATATTAATATTTTATATAATAAATACGTGAAATATTAACGAATTTTAAGAATTTTTATACAATTGTTAATGCTTTTTATTACACGATATTATTAATGTACAACAACCTAATATAATACGGTTAAAGAAATGTTTAAATCTCAAATGAAAGCTATTGATAAGATTTATTGTATATTTCTAATACATAGCAAATATTTATTTGCCTCCTTTCTTTGCTGTGCGCAAACCAATAATAGAAGCCTTGACTTTATTTGCTATCATATTATTTTCTCTGTCACGTTCTTTGTAATCATGTAGAGATACGACTAACCATTGTAACGGGATCGATGCTCCACGGGCAACGATGCTCTCGGTTTTCGTTCGTGATTGGCGAGCACCGCAACTATAATCGCGCGTTAGTCCGTCATTGCAAGCGTTGTCTGCTTTTATCGTAGAAGGTCAACTGTTTCATTTACCACAAGAAGGAACTAAGCTTCAAGTTAGATGCGATAGTAACGTCGCGCATTCGAGGCTATTCGAAAAGTAGGTGGAAACGCAAGTTCCTCACCAATCTTCTCACGGGGTTAATTAGTAATCTCGAGAGTTAATTGCTTCAGGTGTAGGGGTACCGGGCGCGCGCGATTCGCAAGAACAATTACCGGTCGGAAGAACGTGTACGCTTCGTTGTTACCAGATTTGTCTTTCAACCGACGCAATTTTCCCCAAAATTACTGCAATTCAAAAATAATTCAGCAAAGCTCATTTTCTTACTCTGCAGAGAGTACGTTACTAGATATAAACGTTACATAATTTGGAAATATTCATATGACAATAATTGTGATTTAAATGCAAATGATAAGTAACAATTTTGTAAGCAAATTTATCTTAATCTTCATGCCGAATGTAAGTTGCTCACATTATTATTTATAATTAGACAATTTAATATTAGGTAACGTAATTTCAGCTTAGAAACAAAGACAAGGCCCTTGGTATTTGAGATAATAGCTTTGCCAAACGAGTTTGGGTTTTATTGCCTTTCATGTCAAGAGCTATCGCACGGGTAACTTTTAGGACCCACCCTTATACATAGGACGAGACCCAAACCTTAACTAGAAATTATATCTCACATAGAAGATCTACCTGTTACTGACTTGGGGAGAAACGTGTTTTCATTTCAGGGTACATTATTCACCCTGGACACTTTTTGAAATAAACATTGTAACATTCTTTCATTATATAAGATTTCTGGAAAATTATATTTATAACGTACAGAAAAATTACAAGTAAATTTGTAACGTACAGAAAAATTAAAGTAAATAAATTTTACTTCTACATATATGTTAAAATTACAATAAGTTCATTATTTTAATTGTTACTTCTTAAAATATTAAATTCTAAAAACTAATTTTTTTAGGGGGGGTTTTCACATTTAGATGCTTATTAGCATCGCTCATTATTAAATTGATTTTTAATTTAATCACGTGATATTACTGTTTCTTGTTTAACTTAAAACTATGTTTTAAGACCAATAATTTATTTGCGCAGTTTTGTGAACTTGAAGAGATATATAAAATCATACTATAAATATTAGCACTAAGATCTAGTGACCTGTGAGACATTTTGTTTATATCGAATTTACGGTTGATATTCTCTATTTAACCATTTTTATATTGAACAAAATTTCTACAAATAAAGGTATTAAAAGAAGATTACATTGTTGCATACCAATATAATGATTAATATCTGTATTCGACGAAGAATTTAACCCGAATGAAATTCCTGAGATGATTTATCACGAATGCATTTGGGAGGAAGGAAGGATGAGCGCGAGGATCCTTTGAGAACCCTTTACCATGTGATACAATCTTTTTTGGTTTATCAATTTTTAAGGAATGTATTAAGTATATATGTTCTAACAATATATAAGTCTTGCAATTTTCGTTAAATGTTTCTTTAACTTACAAATATTTTAACTTATAATATAAGTACTTTCAACGTTTTATTATTGGTGACCGAACCAAGTTAAGCTGAATCAGGAAGGGAACAGAAATTTTAATGTTGTGCAAACAATGTAATTTAGCTTTATGATTATTCAGGAGGCGATAGTTCCTTCTATAGCATTTCCTGTTTATCTATTTGCATTTTCTGAAAAGCCGACGTTAAAAATTTATATAATCGTTGCATTATGAGAATTCAATTCCGATGCAGCTGTGTGATATGAACCGTACAATGTCTTCAATGGCACAGATCATATCGGCAGTAACTTCAGCATAATTCTTTCTATGTTTCGTATTCTGAATACAGTTAGTTGTTAGATGACGATGATAACAGATGACTGTGTACATAATTAGGAAAGTGCTTAATTAAATGCTTATTCCTTAATGTCACCAAAGAATAACCGTTATCTTTAAAAAAATATGCGATACATTTTTCAATCTTGCTGAAAACGCGATTTGTAACACTTTTTTTGCGCGCGCCGCAAACGATTTGTGGTATAGAGACACATTTACAAATTGCCACTTCGGTTACGGACACCTGACATAATTTCCCGCTATTATCGGATCATTTCCGGTCACCGCTAATAGTTCCTTTGAACTTGCGTGTCGGAGCACTAGAAGTCAACTCAAACTATTTTGATTCTTGATTTTCCTTTCACAATCATTTTACATTTTATATTTAATTTTATATTTCTCGTTGCTCTTCCTTGTTATTAAAAATTAATGCTGCTTAGCTATTTTCCCGAAGAATGTTTTAAAGAAACTCGATTGCTGAGATTTCCCATAAGATTGAAAGTGTAGACAGGTAGATTATCATTTAATACTCGTTCAGAGTCAAGTATTTTACAACTAAACTTAACTAGATTTGCATCCTGTCTCGCAAACGAGGGAGGAAATGTTCCAAGTCCTTGTACGTAAGTGACTACCTTTTTTACAGTGACAGTGCCCACACTTCTTGATTAAATAATATTACCAAGATTTAATAGATACAATTTCCTGTTTGATACTGTGTGTGTACGTACTTGTGCACGTATGAAATTAATCCTCCGCAGTATGTTATATGAAACATGTTTTAGTTCGGTTCAAGCACATAATCCAATTCATGTATTGGTCTAGTTTCTTGTCGCGTAAATTGTATGTATCGCGTAATTGTTTACTGTTGTACCATTTACCCTGATCTTTTGGCTACACGCTACTATAATGATTTCTCTCTAAATCAGGGGTGGCCAACTTTTTTGTCTGACGTGCTGTTTGGAGATCTCTTGGTATGCCACTTTGCTACAGAATTTAGAAAAAAAGACCGTGATCTTACTTATGTCTTTTTCTCTTGTATTGAAAGCAAAAGAACTTCTTTTGTTTAATAAAGTTTATTTCTTTTATTTCGTCTGTTTTACATTTGTGTTAAAGTAAATTATTACAAACCAAAATAGACAAAAATATTAGAAACATCAATATTTTAAGTGAATAATTACAAATTTGAAATTTTTGTAATGAGGCTCCTTTGAATTTGTTATTTACAAATTTATCAATGTTAAGCTCTATTGTTGACGAACTAAGAAAGAACAAGTGTTTCATGTGTTCAAGTTTTTCATGTGCTAATACTGCACGGTGTATCTACAATAAAACGCCACCAGAGAGCTCAAGTAAAAAAAAATAGATTTTAATGGAGTAATGGTTACTATTTTACTGTGTCATTTTTGGCTTTTTTAAGTTTTCTTCAATAGTGCGTATATCTTTAGATGTGGTTAGTCACCTCTGCTCTAGATCTTTTGAGATAAAAAGTTATATGGCTTCTTTATCTTCGATACTTTATTATTATGTAGAAAGGTCTTTTGGTTGCTTTGACCTGAATTTCTTAGACAATACAATGTCCAAAATGGGAACGTAAAATGATTATAGATGTTTTCAAACACCATTTAAGAGATGTCTAAAAGATATTTTAATGATGTCTTTATGATGTTTTAATGATGTCTTAAGTCGTTTTATGTTCTGATTTTGAACATGCGTACAGTCTAGATTTGTTTCATCGAAAGAACACTTGCGTTTTTAGTCCGTGGCTAAGCTATGCGAAAGCAGTTTCACGTCCAGCTCAGTCATAGACAAGAAGTACATTAATACATTCTACAATATGACACACAATATGATTTATAAGATAGAAATTAAAATACCATGCTACGTTGTACGAAAAAATAAACACTGAATTGTAATAAATCATAGCATCGTGATCATTTTCTCCAATGACAGCAAAAAAATCGATACTTTTCGTAAAAGAAACGATTAGATAATTTTATCTTCTTTTGAAAAATGGATTATCCAAATCTTCAAAGAGATACGGTCCTGGTTGGGCTGCTGTGGTTCAGGTAGGTAGGTGAACGTAGGACAGCTAAACGGGTGACGTCATTGACTTCTTGGATCTATCGAAAGGTGGGATGGAGCGAGAAAGGGGATACTGTATGGCCCCTTAGAAAGAAGAAGAAAACGAAGAGAACGAGAGGAGAGGGTGGGGGATATTCGCCAGCACACCGTGAGTCGCTGGCTTCAGGTACGGGTGCACGGCGCCGCGTGCAGGTAGTTCCGTGCTCCTTCTCCTTTCTCCGTGCGAACGTGCTGTTTAAACTGTGAAACTGGTGAAGCTGTGCGAAGGAAAACGTTTTCAGTCTTGTGTTTCTTGATGCTTCAAAACTGGAGTTTAAAGTGTTCGCAAGGAAAAAATATGCGGGATTGTCTACTTCCGTGATGGTGTTGTAATATCCTTTTACAGGAAGATGATTAAGTGTTGTATGTGTGGTTAGGCAATAATGGTAGACAGCCTATGTTAGAATCTTCATTGAATATCGAGATACGAAGATACGGAACAGCGATAGTTGAGAAAGGAAGTTGTTCCGCGTCTTTTTGAGAAGCTAACGCGGCAGAAGGAGAGGAACACGTGGTACATGGAGGTGGAACAAAGTGGTCCACGCCAACATTCGACTAAAACATTAACATCCAGTGGAGTAACTTCGTCATCATTTCGAGAAAATGTAAATTTATGCAAAATTATTCTGCACTTGGTCTAAAAAAAAACAGTATAAAGAAATCTTGATATAATAATCAGAAATTATTCATTTTGAAGAGCTACCAAGATTTTTTACCGCACGTTTTTTTATATCCCTGCTACTAATCTTCTCAAGTGATTGTTGTTGCGAATGGGGAGAAGTTTTTAAAGAATATTCTTCAGGATCACCAAAGACTCGCTACTCGGAGTCAAGAAGATATTGGAACCGGGAGCTTATCACAATAATGCCAAGTTTGCGAATAGAAAGGACAACTTCGTCAATTACGAGTTTTTTAATCGACCCTACGATTCATCTGGCAACGGGTTTTGCCGGCATATCCGGTATGCAATTGCTGGATACGATTCTTCCTTCGTTCTTTATGAAGAAACATCTGCCTCTCTGATTCTCGCCTGCTGCTTGCTCATCGTACCTTCGCATCTCCTTTCTTTATATTCTTAAACATTCTCTTATCTGATACATCGTGATTGCAGCGTTATTTAAAGTTATATCATAAAATAACGTTTGCAGCATTTATCGCATTGCGATATCATTCAGCAATCTCGAAAATGAAAGACCAAGAACATTTTGAAGATACGAGAAGAATCGTAAAAAACGGTCGACACTAATTTTTATCTTTAATGAAACCCTGCACGAGGGCTCAAACGGAAGAGATAGCGGTCTACGTTATCGCTTAAAAAGCAAGAAGATCGACAAAGGGAAAATATAGCGTTAAGTTACAGGGTAAATATACCAAATGATATTATCAAGCGAGCAAGTAAAGTGTCGCGTGTAGACACTGCAAACAACGCTGTCGTACCAAGAATCTGTCATGAGGAGTTTTTTACCGAGTTCGCATTTGTCTTTATCCGGCCTGGAAGATATACCATTTTGCACTTACGATATTTTTATTTCGATTTTGGAGCGCATCGAAGGAATTAATAAATCTTTTATGCAGTACAAATTTTAACGTTTGAAGATGAATCATAGTGTGCAATAAAAACAATGAAATTTATACATCCAACTTGAGTGTACGGAAGATGTAAAAATGTTAAAGTGGATAAAGGTTCGTCAGAATGGGTCGGCGACGATATCCGTGCCAGCGACATCACCGCCATCACCCAAGTCTCATCAGGAAATTAAGAACAATGAGACAAGGGTTAAAATGGAAGATAAAATCAAAGAAGAAGGAGAAGACAGCGGTATGGAGAAAGAAGACTCGGTTTGCAATATTGAGCTGAGCGATTTGAAAAAAGTACGATTAACTTGATTGATCTCTTCATAGTTTAGAGAGCCTTAGAGAGCGTTAGAGCTCTTTGAGAATCGTATTCTTAATAGCAAGAGTGCTAATTAATCTAGTTACAATGAATAACCGATAATGAATTTAGTCATTAAACTAATTACCTTAAGACAATCCACACGTGTATGGTTTCTCTCAAATTACTATAGACCGCGGCTTGAGAATGTTCGATCGTGCGAAGGTCTCTATAGAAACATGTGTAGTTACAATTTTTACTCTCTCTTTTCTCTACGCGGAGGCAGATGAACATTAAAGATTATTAATTTTGAAAGTTATTTTCTATTGTTTTAACAGTCATTTTTTTTGCATGATGAATATTATATCTTGAAATGCTCTATTAAGTTTCGAGAAATACATTAATAACCGATAACATCGCTTTTGTTCGACGATCACACTTGATCTAACACAATATCTGATACGTACGCTAAAACCGGCCGGTTTCTTCTGTATCAGGCGACAAACCTGTCTCCGAACAGGTGCCACGTTCTCTTCTTCCTGATGCACATGGACGCCGTTACCGTCATCGCTTTTACGTCGACCGGGACTCGTACCACATCTGTCACTACCATCATTACCAGTAGACAGTTAGTACACGACATGCAGTAACTTTCATTCAGGAATTTCACTTCAGACACGAATCGACGTAGTAGCGTACTAGATTGCCACTCAGACGCAACAGACATAACAGACAGAATGACTAGCACGAATTCCAACTGAATCATTGACATTCATCAGAAAATCTTAGAGAAATCAATTCTGCCTTATTATTCTATTACTTCACCGATTTTACATATTTTTTGGAATATTTATCAGACTTCTTTGCAAGTCGTAAAAAACCAAATTCGTAATCAGCTTGAATCGCATGATGCATTTTGAGTTTCTTCAGTTTTCCTACTTCCTTTTGCATCCGACATTTTTGTCGAAATGCTGCGTTAGGCAAGTACCTTGAAGCGCAGCACTGACTTTCTACATGTAAGATGTAATCGCTACTTACTAATCGCGGGGGAGGGGAGGATTATGTTACGAAACCTACTAGAATCCGGCTGCTGCTGATAGGTCGCAAATTACGACCGGTCCGGTACTTTTATTTGACCTCTGCCATGTATCATAGCAGTGGCATACGGCGACCGATGTAGTAAAAATCGAGATAAAGTATGGTCGATGTTCTATCGCATATTCCGTCGACTCAGGAACTCTTCACTCGCCATCTCCTTGTTGCAAAATCGCTTGCGTTTCACAAAATTATCTATGCACCGTGATTATCCAGTAGATATGTTGATTAGGGAAATGAAAGAAGCGGAGCAATGCGGTAGGTTTAGCGTTACAGTGCGATTTTATCAAAGAACCAACGGCTTTATTGGTGGTGATGTAATGTTTAACGTAACTCTGTGCAAGAAAATTCAAGTTTATTTCTTTCTTTTGTCTATTTACGAAATGTTTACCGAAGTCTGTAATTATCTACATTTTCATTGAAGATTTTCACTTGTTCGTTCACAGTAATTTATGGCTTTAGTTATAAATTTTTTTATAGCTACAGCTATAACTTTGTTTCATTTTATCATTGTAAAAAATGTATATTATGCGTACCGCAGTTACAATTAAAAAAAAAATTTATATCGAATGAAGATTATTTTACAATCTAAATGTATTCTTATGTCAAAACATCTTAAATATTAATTGTTATAATAGAATTAAGACTTAGTGTTCTCAACGCTGTAGGCTCGCTAAGCCTAGTCTAAGCCGACCTCTTCATCTTTCATAATACGATGAAAATTTATTCCACCTGTTGATTCCATTACATTTTCATATTCTGTACTTGTTCGTCGCGGAACTCTCTTTTACACCAGGATGTTAAATTTAATAGATACGAGATATTGATAGTTTAATGAGTTCAGTGCTAATGAGTCTCAGATCTTTATTTGATCTAAAAGGGAGCTTTACGCTAGCTATTACTGTTATAATAAATTTTACATTACTTACTTTGTTATGTACACTGAGAGAAAAAATATCTTAAATAAAAGAAAAATTTATTTAACACAAAAATATTATTTACTCGCTTGGTCCTAATTGCTTATTTATTTGTAATCACGTTAAAAATTTCTTAATTGAAATATTTATGTAAATAAAATAAAGAAATAATTTTTAATCAGTAGTAATTTTATTTTGCAATTTTAGAAAATATTTACTGTTAGACTATTTTCATATTCAAGATAATCAGATTTTTTATTCTAAGGAAACAATTTAATTACGTTTAATATTATTAGCTTATTTGTAAAATCATTATTTAAACGTAAAAAATATAAAAATACAAAATTATATACATAAGATAACATATCTATTTACTTAAAGGTAAATATTTTTACTTAAATAAAACAAACAAATGTTTGCGTCATATATAGTTTTAAGAAAATGTACTTTTTTTATTTAAAAAAATTTTCTCTCTGTGTATATACAGGAATAAAATTATATTTTTAATTAATATATTAACGACGTATCTTTACTTTACATGTATTACGGTTACATTGATATTTATTATTCGCGGATTCTCGTCGATGCGACGAGATCTCGTTTGGTAGCTCGCGCATTAAATCCTCGTCACATTATCTTGTTTCAGGACCTGTTCTCGCAGCTGCAGTTTTCGCAAGAGAGTGCTCTGCCGCCCGACACATTGCGCCGTGCGTTGGCCGAGAGCTTTCTCGATCAGCAGAGGTTTCAGCTTGGTTTTATGGACGACGCGGCAGAATGTTTCGTAAGTGCCAATCTTTTCCAGATGCCAGGTGCATTACTTCTGATTGAAACAGCAAGATATTGATACATGTAACGCAATTCGCCAATTGGCAATCGATCTAAACGTGTTAAGCGCGCTCGCGTTGCTAAAATATACTTTTTATTCATCGCTTTCGACAGCTCGCGTTCTCGATTAGTAAAACGATTTTTATGATCAGTATTCATAATCGATTCTTATTTCAAAATCGCCATGAGTAATGATTTAAAATGCTAATACGGCTCGTGTTCGGTTTGTCACATCTTAAAACAGTACTTAAGACGGTCTTGAATAAGAACCTATGACTATGAACACCGACCTATTCTCTTTCTGTACTGTAATTGAATTTTGAAACTTGCATTAGAGAAATGCGAAGTAGATAAATACATATTTTTCTCTGCAATTAAGGAAAATTTATATTATATATATTCAAAATGAGGAGAGGAATAGAACTTTCTTGCTAATAACATAGAAAGTTTTATGGCATGGAAGGCCTAGATACTAAATGCAATAGAATTAAGTCAAATCGAGAGGTCTCTCCTTCGGGATTTTCTCTTGCTCTTTGGTGCTGACAGAAACTTGCTATTTTCATTATTGAATATTTCGAGGCTGATCGAATGTTTCTAATGATGCCTAGTTATAAAGATTGGACTTAGCAATAATGATCTTAGCTGAGCCTTGCAAATATCGTTGGTATACTACTTTCTCGTTTGCACAACAGTCACGTTGGACACTAGTATGCTCGTATGTATGTCAACACTAGTCGGCTGAATAATATCAATGCAAGTTGGTACCCACACAGGGAAAACGTACAATAGATGCAAGGACAGTAACATAATCGTGGCATACCGTTATTCTGCATATTCTCAAATGCAAGATTTTTATCTAATAGTATTTGCTGGCTAGCGTACCTTTATTATGCATTAAATTGAATGTGTGAGGATGATGACCATACATTTTTTTAATAACAAAATTATATGTTTTATTTTCATAAGAAATATCGGAGATATATAGGTATACTTCTACTTTATGTATATTCAACTTGGCCTTGTAGAGACAGGCTGCGAATTGCGACAGAAAACATGAAGAAATGTGCGCTAGCTATCATAAATTTTTTTTCCAATTTCAGGAAAACATTCTCTTACGTATACATCTTCACATTGCAAGTGGCGAGGCTGAAGATATGTGCAGCGCAAGGCATTGTGTACCGCATCAGAAATTTGCCATGACGCTCGTCGAGCAAAGCGTTTGTGGGGCTTGCGGTGCAACGTCGGAGCCATTGCCTTTTACTCAGGTTTGTGGAATTAATATATACAATTTTCTCATTGCACTTCACATTGCTTATTAAACATTGCTATATTATTACATACATATAAGGAAAGTCAAGAAGTATTGCATTAAAAAACTGTCTAAACAGTGTCTTTCAGTTTATTGACTGAATGACTCATTATTTTCTAATTTACAAATTTATTATTAAATTATATATATATATATATATACACACACACATTTAAATGTATTTATTCTTTCTCTTTGCAATCATTTATGTGCAATAGTTTTGAGAATATAAAGAAATGAAACGCGAAGGAATTTTCAGTTCTAAAGTGAAACTCCGAATTTTCGATCGTACCTGTGGAGTGATTTTCCAACTTTTCGTTCTGTTTACGTTTTTATATGTAGTTTCGGTGCATAGTATTTATTAGAGATATTTACCTGAGATACATAAAACCTTCTTTGTGTCCTTCCTTTTTCTGTAGGCCATCTGCTCCTTTGCTCACAATGTCACGTTTTATCCTACTTACCCAAGTATTTAGTATTTTTCTTCTCACGTTCTATTTTTGCAGCAAAGATTTAGAACTTGTTAGTGAAAAAAAATGTCAATACAATGATATTTCGTAATAAAGTAAAAAGACAAATTTTATTCTTATTAAAAGAATCCAAATTATACCAATTTACACAACTATGAAAATAAAGAGCCATCTCGTTTTTAGAAAAAATTTGTTTTAAACTTTTGTTTTGTAATTTGTGTAGTTGTGTAGTAATTACATAACGATTAGTCATAAAATAAATGTTATATATAAATGTTATATAATATAAATACCAAGTATATACTCTGATAATTTAGTATAGCGTCGAAAGCGGACTTAATTTTGATTTTATTTATTGATGTTTATATTTGTACTAATATCTGTTCTCTAATTTTTTTATTTGGCCTTGTTTTAATAAAATATTAATATTCTATTAGTGATAGTATTAGTAATATAATTTATCAATAAGATATATTCTAATTTGACTTTACTGTGAGTATTCCTTTGCAATCCTTTTGCAACTTAAATAACGTATATCGTGCAAACGGAAGAGAGCAGGATAATGCCACATATAGTGCTCAGCATCTCGTGGGTGGAGTTGGTTTTCCTTGGCGTGTTCACGCTCGGGCATCGTTGACCAGCGAACCGTAAAAAGCATGAAACTAGTTGCTGTTATTCACTAAGTAGAATGTTAGCAGTATGCAGGCAGTTCAATAACAGTTTCGATCAGGATACTGCAATAGATAAGCATTAATTGCATCCGCATTAAATTTGTGGTAAAAAATCTGCAGATACAATATGATAAGCAGAATGATGATATGAATTAAGATTGTTTTTTAAATTATTTTTTAATTATTTAAAGTTGCACCTAGTAATATTTTTAATATTTTTATTTTATTTTCATTTAACTAAGTGTAATAGACAAATGATTTTATTATTTTATTGTGATAATTTATTTATAAAATTATTGCGAAAAGCAGATTTGTTGTCAAATTTTATTTTACAAATTCTTTCAGCTTATATCTGCAGTTTTATCAGATTTCTATTGCAATTTTACAGATTTATATCATTAAATACGACAGATTTTATGTCAAATTGTTATTTTACTGTAGCAAAGTTTATAGAAAATATTTTACAATCTCGACGATTTTGACTTGATAATCTATATATATATATATA
>QKQZ01047451.1:0-13163 GCA_003595255.1 Solenopsis fugax
CCAACTTTTTTTTTTTTAATGAATACAGGACTCAGGAAACGCAAAAGAAAAAAAACTGCAACGCCCTGGTCTCCTCTATATAAATTTAGGCATAAAACAAATCATCGTTGAAAGCTAATTGCATTGACAAATGTTACATGTACTTACTTTATAAATGTTACATATATTACACATCAATAAATAAAATTCTTGAATATGACAAAGAAATGAAGTCTTTATTTAAGCAAAACATTAAAAAAAAGACCGAACAGAAGTTAAGACCTATGAACTTTTGTAATTATCATCCCTTGTCTAGGGTATCACATTTGCCCCTAGTGTGGGGCAAAGTGACGAAATTAAACTTGAGCTTTTGTGAAAATCTAGCCTTTATACATTACTTATAAACTTTAATTAAGTTTTTCATATATTTCAAGGTACTTTTTTAGTGAAAAGTATTTTTTTAGTCAAAAATTATATCTTGTAAACCTAAAATTAGCTCGCAGGAGGATGATAAAAAATCTGTCACTATTTGCCTTCCTCTTCCTTACAACAAAACTGAATTATTCCAGTTTCTTGTAAATATAATAGGAACTGAACTTGACCAATAGTATATTATTTAAATTGCGCTAAATCTTTTGTTGTTATTTTTCAATATTTATTTGTATAAATTTGTTTTTTGTTTAACTTCTTGTGCATTTAGGATTAAAAAGAAATTTAGCATATATTTTTATTTCAAATATTTCGTTAATATTAGCTTGATATTTCATCATGTTTTGTTAAAAACGTTTTGTTAAAAAAATTCTAGAATGCATTATATGTATGTTTGCTTTTTTTCTTCACGTATCCTTATTTCCGAATTCAAGGTGATCAATTAAGTATTAAAATTTCATCATCGTCGAGAGAGAGATCGAGTACACGAGATATTTGACGTCGATCCGATAATTCTGCAGCCATTACGAACGTCGCGTGATCCCGATAGAAGAAAGGAGGTTCAGAGGCGACGAGTCTTTATCGGTCGATTGGGGGTCCCGGGACGGTGCGGAGTGCGCTCGTAAAAGGCAGGGCAACGGGCAAAGTGGAAAACAGCAATAACAACGATCCACGCGGACCCCCTGCGATGCCTATCGCTTATTTCCATTGCGTCAGTGCTTCCAGTTATAACGCGACCCCCTGTAGGTTATCGTTCCGTATTTTTGCTCCTTTTCATTTTCTTAGGCGTTCTTAATCACGCGAGATGCCTCCCTTTCCTCGCTGCATCGCTTGTTGCCTCGTCGATGCGGTCGTCAGAGATAACTCGTATGATAAAGCCTCGAGAAGTCGCTCTGCAACGAAGGCGCCGTATTGCGTTGGGGGACCTTGCAAGTTCCCCTCGTGCTCGGACCGATCATTGGCTGCGTTCAGCAGAAAAAGTTTTGCAACTGTTGTAAGAATCTTCAATATTATTGGTTTATACATTTAGATCCGATAGGACCTAAGGGGAATAACCAATCGTATTAAAGAATTTTACAACAGTTGCAAAGCTGCTTTTTTTTGCTGAACGCAACCATTGTCTCTTGTCACCCCTTATGGCGACATCCCTTCGCGCATGCTGTCGGTTGCGCGCATCGAGGTCCCTGAAAAGTTCCTTAAGTTGCATCAGCCTGTTTCAGATTTAGGAGACTCGTTCGCGTTTCAAACGCAAAAAATGAAATGAGATTTTATGATAGTATAGATCCTAACATCCCGAATGTTTTTTGTTGTAGTTCCAACACTTTTTTTCGAAATTTGCATAACATAATATGGCGAATACGTAACTTTTCGTTTTCCATTTTGAAAAATTTCTTTTATGCACAAATTGATTTAATTCAACAGCGTCTGACGATAAATTTATGGAGTTAGCTTCTGTCCATGGGTAAACAATGCTATAAAACATACTCGAGCGCTGTCATAAGGCGACATGTTTCCGGTCACTTATGAAAATCGGGCACGAACTTTTGCAATCGTCTAATACATACATACACACACACATACATACATACATATATATATATATATATATATCATAGTAAAAATTCGTAGCTTGTTGCAAAATTTAATCTTTATTAGATAACAAACAACAAAAGCTCAATCATCAAAATACTTCTCATTACTATTGATTACTTTCTGCTTTCGGGTAGCTTGCGAATTCTAGGTGATATCAAACTTCAACGCGATAAAGTTATCGATGTTTTTTTTGGATTTATTCTTCTGTTCTGAAGTGTGTGTCAGCCAAATGATGTTACATCATTCGGAAATAGGTTGTAATCACGAGGAGTCATATCTGGTGAATAGTAAATAGTTCGGAAGAAGTTCAACCCAATGTAAAGATAATCTGTTTTGTTGCTTCAGTAGCATGTGATCGTGTGTTATCAGAAAGCAGGATGACTTTATGGTTTCCTTGCGTAGTAAATGGCCTCTTTCCCCCCAATGCATCGCTCAAATTGATGAGTTACTGTTGATAGCAGTCCCCTCGGACTGTTTCACACGGTTTCAGCAGCTCATAATACAACACACCTTTTCACCATCAAGTACAGAGCAAATCCTTCTTAAGATATTGAGTATTGCAGTGGATGTCACTAGTTGGTCAGGATCTATCCATGACTTTTTGCGCTTAAAGGATTATCATATAGGATCACGTTTTATCCGTGATGATTTGGCGCAAAGAGTCCTGTTTCAACTGACTTCTTAGTAGAATTGTCGGATAATATCAACATTTCCGAAACGTATCTGAAGCAATGGTTAACAAGTGAATCATTAAAGTGTTTAAGTTAAAATTTGTATTAGCGGTGTCCTCACATAAATTATACGTTGTGATCATTTTTTTATAACATTTTAAATTGAAGTAACTTCTTTTTTAAAATAGAAAGGCGAGTCAAAAACTAGGATGTATAGCTTTTTTAAAGTTTTTTCTGATTATATAGAAAAAAAAACTTTCAAGAAAAACTATGCATGAAGTGCTGTGGACGCGTTCGTGAGTGTGTAAATCACATAATTTCGTATAAACGTAAGTGTCGTTGTTACAATCGCGAAAAGTGGCCTAAAAGTAGGAGATGAATCCTTGAAGGATTTCGTTAAAATTATGCATTTCTGAGACAGAAAATTTTAATTACTAGAATCAATCGACGAATTCTGGGACTTTCCCGGAAATTCCGTCCACCTGGTAAACTTACTTCTTAACAAAGATAGTGCAGTGTCATTTCGGCGCATTTTATTCAATCATCCCATTCATTTTCCTTCCTTCTGAATCTTTGATGCAATCGGAAATGGCTTTTCGGTTAACGTCCAGCTGTTTCGCAAGTTCTTTTTGAATTTGCGCTGTGTTTTCATTTAATAATGACTGCAGATCTCGCCCAATTCAAACTTGACAGTTTATTTAGAATGTGCTTGTTCTTTTAGATCAAAATCTCCATCGCGAAATTTTTCTTTTTTATTATCAAAAGTAATACAAATTATTTCAGCGGTTTCAGCAGTATTTTTTATGAAATAAAATGTTGGATGGAATATCGAATATGTTCTTTTGAAGGCTATGAACAATATTGACTTTTGTGGCTTGTTTCATCATGTCACATGGCGTTGTAATAATAAAATATCAACACTTTAAAATCGCAAAAGGCAGAAAAATATTTTTATTGAAATGATACTTTGATGCAAAATTTAAAGCTAAGAAAAGCTTTTTATTATTACTAATATGTATATTTGACAAATTTCATACATGAGTCATTTGCAAAAAGAAATTACATGCATATTAATTTACTTTGTGATAGTATTAATTATTTACAGTGGAGGGTTTTTCTATCATCTTGTCTTCTCACAAGACATTGAATAATTTGGCTAATGAAATGGTATTTTTAACGTAGGTCGGTAATAATGGTCGTTTCATAATGATTCAGTCCCATAACGGATTGATGATTGCGACAGCACTTACCCGTTGAAAATAACCATGAAAAATAACTGTGTCGGAAATCTATAAAAACTGTGGTTTTCAATCAGGCTCTTTTTTAAGAAATGATCCGTTACAATAAATATGTTTAATAAACGGGACGAATGTGCGCTGCATAATGGTAGATTGATTGGTACCTGATTTCATAAGAAATATATCTACGTATTAATTTTTCGTGGAATTTGTAAATAATTTCGATAAATTTGTCACTTCATGTAATTTTAATTCTAGGAATGAAACAGAAGTGATCGAATGGAACATTATTAACCCTTGCCCCTAATGAGTGACAGATTACACGCAGCAGAGACAATTTAATTAACAGATATATTCTGTCGGTCGGCAGACACGACGTTCTTTGACCTTCCGACGATTCCATTCGTGAAATGCATACATAAGCGTTTGCATGTATCAGTATATAAGTTATATTCCATTACATCAGCTCAGATTTTATTCCAGACGGAAACAAGTGCCGTTCGTTAATTTCTTTTGACATAGCTTCTGCAAATATTGATCGGAGAAAAATATTTTTTGCTCTCACGTTAGATAATGATTCTTATTTCTAGCGTTCCTTTTAATGCTAACGAGGAGGCATAAATCGTGAATATATTATGTAACTAGATCAGTTTATTATGTATGCAACCTAGTGACATGTGCTATGAATACTCAAATGCTGTGTATAACTTTACGAACATTGTTGTACCCGATAACTGTCCAGGTCATAAATTCATAAACTAGTAGCTTTATTGGATTATCTATTCTACTTTAATTCAGAAAAATCTATCTAACAGTTTTTAATTTTTATTTAATTTTTCACAATTTTTTCAGGGGGGGAAGGGGTTTAATATCTAGATGCAAGTCAGCATCAATCATTATTAAATTAATTTTAATTTAATAAAACGTGATATTACTCATTCTTATTTAACTTAGGGCTTTGTTATGTCTGAAAAGTAATCAGCGCGCAGTTTCGTTAAATTTGAATGGGTATAATAAACATAGCACGAAGATCTAGCTACGACCGTAAAAGTCTTTTCTTATTCAATTTGTATTATACATTATCGGTCGAATACTTCACTTTGTTTCGTTTTAATTTTTAGTTGTATATGTTATTATATTTTCGACAACAATAACTGTCGCCGCTCTTTAGCTCAATTTAACCCTTATTTGAATTATTTCATACCGAGCCTTTGAGGTTTTACTGTTAATTTTAATTTTTAATTTAATTCGTAAATTAAAATTAATTAATTATTATTTAAATTTAAAATTTTTAATTTATTTCTAAATTAAAATTTTTATTTCTATTCTGTTTTAACGTACAATCTAACTTAATCACACACATATATTCAGGCACGTACTGCATACTTTTTTTATTATCTACATGATTAAAAATAATATGAAACATGTATAAAAAAATTTATGTATTTAACATAATCTCTTCTCGTACATCTTTTTTGCATTTGATTGTTAACTGTAAGCCGTTTCTTCATACTTTCTTCTTTCTAGACGACTGTCGCCTGATTGTTCCTTGTCGACACTTCTATGATCTTCGAGAGGGGAATCGTGAGACGGATGCAACGGGCACGAGCTCGGTCATTCGGTCACTCGTAGTACATACGACTGCGTACGCTAATATTAGCAGCGCAACATGGTAACCGCGCATCGAGCTTATTCCTGGCCTAGCAGCCAGCTGCTTGGCTAGCCAGAGTCAAGGTTACGGCATTACTAGCGACTTGTCGATGTTATAGTTGTAGATATCATATACCCGGTCTCATATGCATCGATTTCATCGGGCTGCTCTTTCTGGGTATAAAAGTCCGAACTAAACGATTCTCAATTAGTAGTAGCGACCGTATCAGTCAGACAGTGGAATGCAACGGACTGTAATTGAGAAGTTTATGACGTTTTATTAATGTAATAGATAAAAAGATATATTCATTCATAATAGCTTATTTTTGGCACTGATTTCTTTTATCTCCGTTACATTTAAAATTTTTCAAAAATTCAAGATATAACGTCGATTGAAAAAAAGTGAGGAGCTACGACGAGCTGTAACTTCTGCGTTTGATCTTCCCAACACACACGTAACGTTTTATTTCTTTTCTCTGTTACAGTGCTTATTTACTTGTATATTTTATACCAGCAATCAAAGAATTAAAGATAGCATATTTCTATAAAAAGATGTAAAGCGCGCGAGTGTGGAGGATTTCATAGCGGAAACGTCGTCTCGACGCGCCATTTTGACGACGGCGCGCTGCGCCGACGACGACGTCCTTGGCCTTCGTTTTCGAACGAAATACCATACGCCGTAGCCCGAAGCGAATCGCATGTACGAGCCAACCCACTTCGATTGGGGCGGGCGCGTATGTGGAGCATGCGTTCACGGTAAAAGTGACACGACGACGTTACGTTATGCGCCTCGTTATGGCGCACGCTAGCCGGGATGCCAGTTTGTTACTTGGTTTATCCGCTAAGGCCAAGGTAGTGGACACGTTACTTTCACCGATTATGTCGATCCCTCGCGACGCCGTCGGGTTTCTCGAAACTCCCCCTCTCCATATTCCCTTCCTATCGTTAGTATGCCGTATTAGGCACGGATCCTGTTCTTGTTGATTTTATTATTAGAAAGAGTCCCGACTCTAGTCCGGTTGCCGTCCAAGGTTCGGCAGTGGTTTCGAAGACGACACTCGACATTTGATATAAATTTCATGCTAATTAGATGCTTTAATTAAAATTTGAATACCAAATTGTGAATGGCTATTAAAAAATTCTAAACGAATCCTGTCTGCTATGCTTGAGAATTCCAGTTTACTGAATTAAAAGATATCAGTAACTGCCTTCTTCGCTCTTTACAAGATCTATCCATTTCGGAAGTATCTTTTTCTTTGGCCACTATTAAGTAATTTTTTCATCTCTCTGGCATAATTTTTACATGATTTTGCATTATGTATTATTAGTTAATATTGAATATTTTTATTATTATAGAACGTGTAGATTAGCAAGATATTAATTTATTTCACACTAATGATCTCTTTATTTTTCCATTATTTATGCGAAATCAAATGAAGTCGACATTTTTCTCAACATGTGCATTCTTACGATGGGTATTTCCATTCAAAACAAATGCCTTGCCATTGATAATGCAACGTCGGCATCGCGCAGGAGTTCACGCCGGATAAAAACATTAATAAATTCATTCACTAGCGCCATGTTTCCATACAATGCTCGATAATTATTTTGTGTTTAGTCATGACGTCATGTTTAGAAATTTATAAATAAATTAATTAATATTGTTCGCGATTTTAATGCGGAATATTACATCAGGTTTACAATTGCCCTCGTTGCATAATTAGATGTGATATTTATACGCAAAACAAATTTTTTTGCAGGATATAAACGAAAGATACATTGCTAAGTCAGTTCATTGCTAATAAACTTAGTGCTCGGTTTATTTGAAACAATTTCCGTTTCAACAGCTGTTTTAAAGATTGTCTAAGATTATACTACGACTACTTGATAACTGAAGCACTGAAGAAACTCGTGCGCTGTAACAATTTATTTTTATCTGAAGACAAATGTACAGAATTAATTTTTATCTGAAGACAATGTACAGAAAAGATCGAAGTTACTCCCTAAATTTACTGATAAAAATACTACTAAGATAACAGTTATTTCTGGTTTTAAGATTAAAAATTATTATTTTGCTATCTTACATATGTACAACGAACAAAAATTTGAACGTTACACGTGTTATTTACATCCACAACAAATGTTCTGTAGAATTAGTTCAATAAATGCATTATTAATTTTAAGGATTTTTAACTAATTCTTACTATTAAATTACGTGTGAATGATAATATTTTATATATAAATTGAATTATTAGAACACATAGTAAAAAAATAATGGAGTTCTAACAAGAAATTCACTTTCATAATTTTGTAGCATTTCGAGATCTAAACGCGTTATCGAACTTTAATCTTCTTTATTACCTTTTAATAATATACCACGCAAACTCGTTTAATGTATTAAATTAAACGAAGGAATGATAGTTTCTTTATAGCTTGCGGTAATGAAAAACTTTCCTCTTAGAAGGGAATTAGTTTGAAACCAGGAGTACATACATTGAATTGTAAAATCCATTTTTTCCAAATTACATGTACACACACACACACACACACATATATATATAGTATACACATACATGTATGTACATAACGTATACATACATGTATATTGATATTAATCATTTTATTATTTATATTTTTATAAATTTAATTTCTTTTGTCTTTTAATTTTTCGCATTAATACATATTTACATTTTACATTAATGTTACTTGGCATTATGAATTGATATTATGCTGTATTTATAGACCTTCAAAACTTTTTAAAGAAATAATTGGAAATCAAAGATTAAACAATTTTCTATATTTATATGGTAGAAAGTGATGTTACATAATATTATATGTTATAGTAGCTTTCTTCGGACCTAATTTAATGCTGAAGCTGGCACAAAATTTCTATTTGCAATTAGGTTACGACACTCGTGAATTTGATGATATTACATCAGTGATGTTTAGATGACTTGGCGAAAAGTGCCACTTTCAGCATACTAGTAAAGAACTGTTATTCATCGCATATTACCCTCGATGATGATTGTAAAATTTTACGGTACGAAGGAATGAAATCGTGAAAAGAATGTACTAACATCGAATGCAAATGATGCTACCATTATGAAGAAATAGGTTAAACGAAGCCACAAATAATGCACATAATTATTTTCATTCTATTTATTTATTAGATTTAAATAAATTAACTCTTTATTCAAATTTAAAACTAAACTGTCTCTTAAAAGATATTAATTTAACATATTTATTTATATGCTGCATTGTTTACAAGTAAAAGAAAAATAAGAATAATTATTAAAGGCGGTATTGGAATTCATCAATTTAAATATTTTCAAAACAATTTAATTTAATCGAGTAAACTTTTAGACGGCGCACTAAAGTAATATAACTTTATTGACATTACAACCTTTAAACATCAATTGGCGCATCAACGGTGCACGATCACGTAATCGACATGCCCTAAGCACTGTTTAGAATTCAGCGCGCGCCATTAACCCACAAAGTGCCTTTCTACTACGAAAATAGAAGGGCACTCGCAGCTGTTAATGGCATGCCCTGAATGCATTATGGCATACGACGGTTCATACTTTTCCCATAATTAGGGAAATTTTAACCGCTCGTTAGCATTCTTTGCCATTCGCTGCTAACCGCGAATACAATTTTACAACATAATACAAACGGCACGGCCAATAACGCGTCTGACTTAAAATATTAGGAAGTAGAATAGGTAATCATTTCTCAATGGGGATTCTTAAAAAGGCGAAATTTTTCCTCTCTTTAATCACCCTTTCTTTTCTTTCAACCTTAGTTCACCCAGAGAGAAATTGACCCTATGAGAACAACTAGAAAACAGTATACACTAAGAGAAATGTTGGGTAAAATCAACCAAAGTTTGGTTGAATAGTGATCAAATGAATTTTATAGTTATAATTACTAAATGTATAGTTGTTTTAACCAAACAATTTGTAGCCATAATCAAATAATTATTTTCATACAATAAGTTACAAAAAGTTTTGTAAATGTAATAACTAAGTTTTTGGTACCAGTAACTACAAAATTCATTTAATCACTATTCAACCAAACTTTGGTTGATCTTACTCAAACGATTTCTCTCAGTGTATGTATAACAATTTTTTAAAGACAAACTTTTTCTATATTAAACGTTTTACTATATTATTAAATCTCCATCGTTAGTTTTTGATTATGAGATAGATTACGAGGTAGATTCTCTAGAGAATTCAGAAACATAATATCCTTGAAAAAGATTCGGGTCTCGCGGGTTTTCCCCCGGAGCGCGTCGGCGTGGTTTCTATTTTTATGACCGATAATGAGGTCGTGATAAAAAAAATAAAACACTCGCGCGGGGTTAGATAGGTACACGCGTACTCGGTGCATACGTGGGTTCATCGTGCACGTACGTACGCACGAACGAACGAGAGTGAATGAGCGTAAGCGAAGCGCTTCGCGTCGTCCTCGTAATGAAAGTGAAATCGAGGGCGCCGCGCCGCGCCGCGCCGTGCCAGAGTGCCGTCCGTTCGTTCGCTTCGTCGCGCTCTGCCCTGCTGACGATGCCGAGACTTCGCCGAGAAGTCACTCGGCTGACAGGAACAAACAGTTCGCACGTACTGAGTAACCCGTATGTCTGCCGGAAGTAGGTTGGCGCTGATCTCGTTACTCGATTTCGCTCTGATGACCTCGCTTGAGAAAGGGAAAGGCATGTATAATATGAGAATGTCTCATCGTTTTTATGATCTCCTACTCAGTGAAATTGACCATTTTTGGAACTTTTATACATCGTTGAATCGTTCATCACGTAAGCCGTGTAACGTGGGGAAATTTTCTACGTGTAAAAAATTTGAACATTGCACGTTGATATAACCAGATAGCATATAATGTCATAAAGTTTTTTTGAATTCTAAAAATTATTGCATTTTTAAGTTGAAACTTTTAAAAATAACGGTGATATTTTTGTTTTTTTTTTCACGATGGCCTCTATAATTGGTTAATAAAAAATTTATACATAAATTTTTATAATAAATGGAAGATTTGACAGTTCAGACGTTATTAAAATATTAATTTTTCTTTGAGATTTATAAACAAATTTTTATAGTACTATCTTTTGATTTTATAAGAATGCATGATATTTATTATTATTCGTGAAATTTATTATTCTGAAAAATACAGAGAATCCAAAATTTTAATTTAAATTTTAAATGAATTTAAAAGTATTCTTATACTTATAATACTAAGATAAAACAAAATGAATAATGGCAATCATATTTAAAAAAACATAATAAAAAATACGCTAAAAAAACATTGTGAAACTTTGTATATTACATTATAATAAAATGCTTACGATTACGTGAAAAAATTTACGATAGATAGAAAGTACCTACATATGGAGCAAGATAATAAGTTTCTTCGAGGAAGAAATTAGGGACCGGCATGGCGATCCCACCTATATAGAATTTCTAGGCCCTAAAAAAAAAAAAAAGAAAATCGAGCGAATGTCGAGCGAACGAGATGGAGAGAAAGAAAGATCGACTAACACCGCTCGTGGTAGGGAAGAGTGAAGGGCGGGGGTTTAATAAAGAGGGAGGGACTGCTCGTAGCGTTGGCTCAAACTTTCACTTTTTTCACCTCTTCGCCCCTCTTACAGTGATTCTTAAAAAGTGCCATGGCGGTACCAGCTCGCGATTGGTCGATTTTCGTCTTGTCTTCTCGTTTATTGGGTCTCCCCCCTTATAGAGCTGATTCTCTGGCTCTCTCTCTCTGGTCTTTCTTTTTCTTACTCCTTTCCTTCGTTCCCTATTTCGTGCCTCTCTTTCTAGCACATATGGTCCTTTTTGCTCGCTCGCCATGGGTCCTCTCTCCTTTTCTCGGTTTATCCCCTCCCGGGCCGGACAATCTCCCTCTCCAGCAACCCCTCCGACACTTCTGGGCACGGCAAGAGTCCTTATGTAACTGACACCATTCCGCTAGAGTAACCGGGACAAAACGCCGTACAGTATTGTAGCGGATAAACAAAGGAAACAAGGGACGAAAAGAACGTCGCGAGAATCAAGTTAGATAAGTTGATAACAGTTGGGCATCTCGATATACATAGAAACATGTGTGCTTAGCAGGAAAATAAATTAGTTGAGAGAAAGTCTTATTGTTAGACGCGTAGTCTTGGACTTTGCCCTCGAGATGTACTCAAAATGCTAAAAACGATTTAAATTTACGTAAAAAAGTAGTTTTTAAAATTAAAAAGATAAATGAGAGATTTAAGAAGAATGAGGGCAAATTATCTTGTTTATCTAAGATATCACTCTGTAAAGAGCGTAAATAAAACGTACATTAAAATATGGCTTAAGCCAATATTTTATATTTTATATGTTCATTTTTAGAAACGTGACATCAACTAATAATAATTGATAGACAAAAAATATAAACTAAGTAAAGTATTAAGCATCGTAATATTTATCAAGATATATATTAATTAAGAAAACAAATTTATGAGGAATGTAAATATTTAGTTTTTTGACACAGTTAATAGTCACGGTTGTGCTTTAATTATATCCGCATTCTCAGTCATGTTGTCGCCTTAAAATTTAATGAGATTTGTTCATTTCATTCAACATAATTATACTATGTATTACAGTATATATCCCATGTTGTTGTAATATATAATAATATATATTATTTAATCAGTAACTTGAAGATGTATGGGTCATATTTCCAAACATTAACAAAAATATAAAAATTCCAAAATATTCTAGTATTACGTTTAAGTCTGTGTAAATTTGAACACAATTCACTTATTGGTTTAAAAGTTATTTAATTTTTTATTTACTCTTGATTCTCTCTTATATAAAATCGCGTTTTGCAGTACTTATTTGCAAATTTGATAGGGAAGTATCATCACCAATTAAATCAAAATTTTTATATATATTAATAAAACTCTAATAAATATTCGTACACAAATTTATTTGGATTTACTTACGCGTTTAAAAGTTATTCATTTAAAACTGCAGTAAAATATAATAATTTTCGCTGCAAAAACTATTATAAATCAAACTTTTATTGTTTTTTTCTTTGTAGCTAGTTTTATGATCAAAATTCGGGCATTCGCGACCAACCATTTTTTTGTTGTTGATTAGGGAAAAAAGAATAAACTTAGAGAAGTCTTTTCAGTTTTTCAATTTTGATAACTTTTAGCTCGTATTGTATAGTCAAAACATCCTTAACATTATTGGGCTCAGGGAATTTAATTAAATGTATAATGTGATAATATGGAGCCGATACTGGTTGTTCGTGTGTAATATATAACTTTATTATTCAATAAATTTAACAATGTAGACGTTTCGGTCCTATGATTTGGACCATTATCAGTACAAATATTATTTATTCAGTTATTGTATGATAAATGTAAAAATAGGTCATTTTGAAGTTGCCATCAATTTGATAATTACGTACACTGATAAAAAAATTTACTAAATTTACTAAATATTTGTTTGTATATTTGTAAGAAAAGATTTACTTGCGATACCGAAATATTTACTCAATAAAAGAAAACCGATAGTTAAATTTAATTAGTTGTCCTTTTGTTAAATATATATATATA
>QKQZ01047458.1:0-14509 GCA_003595255.1 Solenopsis fugax
TCGAGGCCAAGCACGAGGAGAAGCAGGATGAGCACGGCTGGATCTCACGGCAGTTTGTGCGCAAATACATGATACCTGAGCAGTGCGATATCGATCAGGTGACATCGAGCCTGTCATCGGATGGCATACTGAGCATCACCGCGCCGAGAAAAGATCAGCCGAAGCTACAAAACGAGCGACCAATCAAGATTGAGCATACCGGCAAACCGGCGATCCAGGAGAAAGTGCAAGAGAAGGTGCAGGAGAAAAAGGAGAAGAAGTAGAATAGAAGATAAACACTTAATCATACATATGTTGTGTCTGTGTAGGTGTTTCTTTCAAACGTTCCTTTATTGTATATTCCATTCATATTTGAATTACATTTTTCTCTCTATGTATGATCAAACGCATAGATGTGAAGTACTGATCAAATAAATTGTTCGGCAAATCTAAATTAATCGAATGTCTTGTGTTTTTTTTTCCTATCCTATATCTTTGTGAGAAACTTATAATAAAGTTAGAATATATTAGAAAAGAGGAAATTATTAAATTATAAATTAACTGTAATAAACAGAGATCTCACTCAATATGGCGTCTGATACTCTTGATTATAAACCGAATCACAGCTAGTAGTGTAATCAAAATAACGTAAATTGAGGTATGTGCAGTATACATAAATTGAAGAGTACTTTTCAAATAAAAGGTCATTTAAAGTAAAGTTTGATCTCAGCAGCTATACACTTTTAATCTATTACCTTCATTTTGTATTTGTAATTCACAATAATTAAGTACGATTATACATGTATATATTATCTTTATTTTATTTATTTTCTTTCTCAGAGCCTGTATATTATTTCGTATACAATATTTTGTTCTTTGCATTTGGAAATAAAGGAATACGCATATAAATTCAAGACTCTGTATTCCGATATACATTTTCAATATTGAAAATCTGAAAAAAAGAAATCATGTTACATATTGTAGGTTTTCAATAATATGTACAGTGCAGTGCAATAATTCGCTGGGTCATAGTAGATGGTTGACTTACCGACGCCACAATCTAGTATAGCTAAACTGTGTCGTCAGTAAGTCAACCATCTACTATGACCCAGCGAATTATTACACTGCACTGTATATTCAAAACATGCCCCTTTTGTTTTGCTGAAACTGTGCAGATGAAGCAGAGAAATAGTTATCGGTTGGGGAGAAATTATAGAGACCTCTCTTAGAAAGAGTAGCGGATCACGGGTATAGCAAGTCCGTCTAGTACTGCTATCTGCATCCGTTTAGAATTGATCACATACAAGCAACATACATCTCTTGGCGCTGTCGATAAACGTACATCTGGATTATCGAAGTCACAAATGCATTGTGAGCTAAATAAACAGTAATTTAAAATAAATCAGTAGTTTTGTATTTTGAATTTAGAAATCTACACATCTTAAATAGCCACTTGTTTATAATAAATAGTAAATATATGTTTCAATAGAAGCTAAATTTTGCTTATATAATACATACATTTTATTTTTCATCTTATAGCATAATTATAATGTATCAATAGATGTTACAGAGAAATAACATACAAGTTGTATAAAAAGAAAAATATATGAAATAGTAGAATAAATATATGAAATTCCCAAGGTTGGGTAGTAACTAGTTTAAAAATTAAAAGTTAAATAATAAAGTTAAAAAGTTAATAACTTTTAACTCAACTTAGTTAATTTTAAATGATTTAATTCTTAATTAGTTATTTTTACAACACATAAACTTTAACTTATCAACTTCTTTCGTAAGTTAAAAATTATCTACAAAAAGCAATTGTAAAAGAAAAAATATATTTCCACATAAAAAAGAATATTTCTTTGTTTTTTATAAACTTAATTTACAAATAAAATTATAAAAAATATTAAATGTATTTCAAGATCTATATTATAATTATTTTAAATAATTTAACTTTAAAAAAGTTTCTTTCTAATTTAGTATAAATAATGCTTTTTAAAATTAATTTTTCATTTAACTTGAGTTAATCTAATCTTAACTTAACTTTTAACTGAGTTTTTTGTTCATATAACTTTTAATATAACTAAATTAATTTTATAAGTCATTAACTTTAATTAACAATAATAGACGTAAGGCTCGATTTGAAATAATTCAATAACACATTAAGTTGAGCTGCGGAGCCACGACAGTTGTTATTGTCGAAATATCATAACATATATTAGATCCTTAAAACATAACGGTATTTGATCATTAAAAACATACGTTTTGACCTTTCTACATGCGGTCTTCTTCAGTGCGCAATTCTAATTACATTCCTTCGCAACTCAACTTAATGTATCATTAACTTTAATTAAATTTAGTTAAAAAAGAATATTAACTTACCCACCTCTGGAAATTCTTATGTTAATAAGATGCAACTTTGATATTTTACTCATTTTATTCTTAACCTGTAGGCGTACAAAAATGAGGTGCCCCACTATTGTTTTCGTATATATTCCTAAATTACTTTCATCTTCTGTAAACGCCTCGTACCAATCGAGTTTTTATTAATAATAATAATCGATTACAGATTAATTGTTAACTAGAGATCGTTATAATTATTTTGGAACTCCTGTCCGAGTTGATACAAGAATTTAATTATTATGCGATAGTTCGGAATGATTCGGAATCCGATAAATAAATCAGGAATCCATAATAGTTGTGAATAATTAACGACTGTAAATCAGGTAATGATTCTGTAAATAATTGAGGAATACTGACAAATCTTTAACAGATACATAAGAAGAATCCCTACGTCGGCACTTGCACGACAATCGACAATCAGTCGAAAATAATAGGCGGAAGAGGTAGTGTGGGTGAACACTTCTGGTCTCGAGTCGAGCGTGCAAGACGCAGAGAGACAGCTTGAGGTCAGAGAAAGGGGGTAGAGCGTGCTTATCGTGCATCGCCTCCAACTACTTCGCGTGAAACCTCCCTTTCCTCTCTTTCACTCCCCTTCCTGCTTACTCCTCCGGCTTTCCTGCACCTACTGACAGCGCCTTCAGCTGACGTTTGCGGAAAAAAAAGACAAAAAGAAGCACCCGTGGAAAAAAAGAGGACCCGTATGTTGCGAAACGTGTGCCATGTCCGATTTAGCCAACCTTCACTAATCTAGCACGATGGGGAAGATTATTGAAATAAAAAAATGATTAAGAGGAGGAGTTATCTAATTACAATCACATGTATTTCTCGCGAGATGCTTTACATAGCATACAACGTTCCTCTTTCTTCTTTTTTTCTGGCAGAAGACATTTCTTTCGTTTCAGTTTCTCTCTCTCTCTCTCTCTCTCTCTCTCTCTCTCTCTCTCTCTCTCGGACTTCTAGACTAAAATAGAGGATCTCTGCTGGAATCATCGCTGGCTGTGCGCTATATTACTGAACATTCAACAACGATGCTTGAAATGATGTCACGAAATCTTTGACGTAATCACTCTCTCAACCAAGCGATATCTGAGAGCTTTTGCTAGCACTTGTAATCGATTTTGTCGTTCATCGAGCCATCGATAGCAGTTATATGTGACGATAATCTTTTTTCGCGAGATCTTTCTTTTACACCACAATCTCTTAATACTCATTGTCAGTAATCTCTGGTTTCGATTAATCAGTACAATCATGTTGTCTAATTTTGTTTTTCCATTTAGTTATAATAACATAATAAAATTTATTTATTTTTGCAATAAATTTTATTTTTAAGTCGGGTTTTTTCTTTTACTTAATAAGACTCATGTTTAAGTGTAATGCATAATATAATATTATAAATTTTAGTTTATTTTTCTTTGGTAATAATATTTTTATCTAATCTGTTTAGTGAAAGTGAAAAAGAAAAAAAAATTAAAAAGATATGCCTCTTTTATTTTTCTAAGAACATGTCAGTTTGACGTACATTAATGTTCTAAACATGGAGATGGTTAAAAAGGAAATTGTTATGTCCAGGTTGATATTTCTGAAGAATCTTCTTTTATTTTCGCTTCTTCGATGTGTCCAACTGTTTTCCTACGTGAGAAATACGACGCACAAGTGCTTGCACAACGCGTAAATATCAGTTAGTCTTAAAGCCATGTGCAAGATGTAGTAGCGATGTCGATAGAATGCGGTCGTCGCATGAAGGTAAGAGAATGCGCCAGGAAACAAATCGTACAAGGAGCATGTCGAGTGGTGCGGCACAATCTAGTATTCCCAGGCCCGATGACCCGATTGTTGCGGATCAGAAAAAAACGCATTAAGAATTATCTACAAGGATACCAATTACACGATAGTTCGCTAAAGTATTGGCATTTTATTAAAAAATAATTGTTGTCACATATAAATACGCATATCCTAAATTTTTTAAGAAACAGAATAATGAATTTTGAATAAAAACAAAATGAAAAGACAGATTTTTAATTTAAACATTAAAAATAATTCTCCAAACTCGGGTCGAAACATTCGGAAGCTTCTAATGGAAATTGCTTAATAAACACGGAATTTCTTACACGCATCAACAACAGCGTTTGACTCATTAGCCCTTGTTTTATTGAATTGTTAAATCTCGTAAGTCCTTCGAATTTTCTTAAAAATAATTGTTAACACATATATTTCTATATGTAAAAAATCTTTAAGAAAAAAATCATAAATAAATAAATTTTAAATAAAATTAATGTGGTTTCGACTCTATAATTTTTCTCGAAACGTTCTGAATATATTTATATCGAAGATGCTAATTGAACTTCATTCTCAAGAGTACTTAATTAAGAGCGATATACATAAAAATATGAAGATCATAAGGTCGTGAGAATTACGTAGTCACGTTGAGGTATGATTAAAAGCTGCGCCATCAATTGCGGTACAATTAATTATAATGTTGCTAATGAGGTTCGAATTTCGGCTGAGATGAGATATTTTTCTCAATATTCTTTACATTCTTTACAGTGTTTTAAGGTGTTTGTTATCATTATAGTAATTTTTCAATTGTTTATCAATTTAATTTGTGACATTACATACGAGCTTCTGTTTAAAACTGCGTTTCAAGACCAACAAACAATTGGCGCAGTTTTGAGAACTAGTAATTGTAAAATTTACACAAAAATATTATTAGGCATTAAGATCCGTTTTGACTGAAAAAATGTCAATCTTCTTCGCATATTTGTGTTGTTCACATTATCGGTTTTAATTTAATTTAACTTATTATTATTACTAATGAGATCGTAATAAATTGATTTTTTTCTGGTCACGGAGCAAAAAAAAGGACCTCCAAATTGAATGTAGCATTATTTTTAATTTTTAAACTTCTACGCTTTTAAATAGTTATCTTTCCTCGTCTCCCTTTTGTCTTCTACTTTCCATATATGCTGTTTTCTATATTTTGTACTTGTATATGCATTATGTACGCGCACAGTTACAGATTGCATCTGCACACGTACACATTGACGCGTGTGTATACTCTTTTGATAAGTGGCCACTCGACACCGTATGAACGAGACGAACACGTACCTTTCTATTCGTGGCACAATTTTCGGTGATCGATATATTGAGCGGCGTACTGGTGTCTTCAAATTGCGTGGTAGTTAGCGCCCCTCTGTCATGGACTTCCAGCAAAAGAGAAGACATGAGCGGTGCATTGGCTTCTTCCAAATATAATACCATTCCTAATCTTAATATTTTTTAAAAATTTATTAACATTTTCAGTAATAAGCATCTTTTAATATAATTTATTGTAGTCTATCAACTATCTTAGAACGTCTTAGTATGTTTTATTCTCATAAATTCTCTTTGATTAATATAAAGATTTTTTCTTGGCAAAAATATCAAGAAAGATTTCGATGACTGCACTTTTCAAATACAGTTTTATATTAATTTAAGAGTTTTTTGTTCCGATTAACAAACATTTTCTGAAATATACTTAGAAAGAATTAAATTGTGAAATATAAGTGATGTGATCAGAGAAAATAAAAAAAAACAATAAATTAAAAAAATTGTAAAGCTCAAGAATTTAACCCCAGATAAAAGGAAACAAAACTTGTAAACGTGTTTCGCGATTAAATGCCAAGAGAATTTGCGAATATATAAATATGCCTCGATGACAAAGCTGATATGCCGCATTGAAGTAAATTCAAGGGACGTAAACCAATGACATGGATGTCCGTCCCACCCCCCGGTTACTACCACTTTCTCATACCGATCCAGCGCACGATACTCGAGATTCTATCTGCCGCCCGTACTCGCTCGTGAGCGAGAGTTACCCCTTCTTTTACGCCAGTACTTCTTCCCTCTGTGTCTCTGTTAAGTAGAGGAGGTGGAATTGGCGGCAGGAAGGTATTCCCGCTGGTATACATCACCTTTAGCCACCACCGCCGCCATCACCACCACCACTACCGTTGAACACCGCCACCACCTGCACCACCTCCACGTCGTCGTGGAACTCGTCTATACGCAACGATGAGGATTCTGCAGATTTGACAAAGTCGTTTCAAGAACTCAGTCGTCGACAGTCTGCCCGTCCTCGTAAATTCGGGGCACCAAGTAGGAAGCTTCAGCTCGCTCAACCGGTTCAACTACACCGGAATCCCGCTTCCGGATTACTTCAAGGCTTTTTCTATTTCTTCTTTTTTTCTTCTACTACGTCTCAAGTGTGATCTTTCTTTTTTCTTTTCCTTTTGGTGTGTTATTTTAATTTTTACAAACACGAAAATGCGTTAACGCGGAAATATGTCCATAGTGGAGACACACGGAGGTGGCATGTCTTCCGCGATGTTCTTATTCATCTTACTCTTTCTACTTTTGGGACGTGCTGCAAATGCTCAGTAAGTAGAAAAATCTTATTAGCATACGTTAATCAATAAAAATTTATTTATTATTAACCCTTTCGCTACGAGCTACCCTTTCCACTCCGCTAAGACGCTCTACGAGACGCCGCGCCAAAAGTGTATATAATACATTGCACGCAGACAGTTGTCAGCGGTCGAATTTACATATCTTACTCCTAAAAGTTGCTTTGACGATGCTTTTTGAACAATACCAATGAATTTAATAATAATACTCTGTACTGTATGATATTTTTTAAAACAGAGATAGGACACATAGTGCAGATCGCGCAGCGCCCTATGCAAAATAGCGAGCGGGTGGCTATAGTTACTCGTCGTATTGAAAGGGTTAATAAATTACACGCGTGTATTTTATTTAAATAACTGGTCAATTTATAGCATAATAAAAAATAATGTCCAATTGACTTCGTCCAATTACAGTCTAAAATTACATTTAAAGCGTTATAAGCTATTATCTCTTAAACATATCATAGCAAAAAGGGTTTAAAATAAAAATTGTATGATTTGAAAGGAAATAAATAATGATAAAATCAATTTTAAACTCTGTATGTTTTAAAAAAATAATGTTTCATGTTCGAAGTTGCGATGTTCGCTTTGCAGGAAAAGTTTAGAATTTTTCGATCTCTTACCCGACGATCCTAAATTGTACGACAAAATGCGACCTCCCAAGAAAGACGGCCAGGCAACCGTCGTGTATTTTCATGTTACTGTGATGGGGCTCGATTCCATCGATGAAAATTCAATGGTAATCGCATAATTTTAAAAGCGTAATATATAATTATATAATTACAAAATTTATTTTTGCGTTGTCAACTGCTTGTTAATAAGAACTTAGAAATGTAGTTCTATGTTATCCATTAATAATTATCATTTCTTAGAGTAAACAATTATCTCGACGGTAAATTAATTTTACAGACTTATGCTGCCGATATTTTTTTTGCCCAAACGTGGAAAGACAATAGACTTCGATTGCCAGAAAATATGACATCCGAGTATAGGTATATAAATTCATTACTAGCCTTTCGATGATATCAATATTTATGCATTTTTTATTCAAAATATTTTTTATTGCATTCATCTTTACTTTTATATTTCTGCAAAAGTATTTGTTATCTGTCATCTCACTCATATTATATGTAACAAAATTTAAGATTATTAGAAGTCGATTGGCTCAAAAACATGTGGCGGCCGGATTCCTTCTTTAAGAACGCAAAATCGGTGACTTTTCAAACAATGACGATACCGAATCACTACCTATGGCTGTATAAGGACAAAACCATTCTCTATATGGTGAAGTGAGTTTATGACAAATTGTATTTTCACCATAGATGTGCGGTTCCTAAACATGAAATATATGAATATCAATAATTTTAGGTTGACTCTGAAACTTTCTTGCGCCATGAATTTTTTAATTTATCCTCACGATACACAAGAGTGTAAACTGCAAATGGAAAGTCGTAAGTTATCATTATTTATAATTTTTAAAGAATTTTTCCAGAATTGTGCATATCATAGCAAGCTGTATATTACAACACGCGTATAGTTGTGTTTTATAATACATTTCTGTTATTTCACTTGTCTTTCAGTTATGACTAATAATTTTACAAAAAAGTTTGCAAAAATATATACATTATATATTCAATAATTAGTGCAAGTTAATTATGTTAGATGAGTAATTAATAAATTATATACAAGGTCATTAAATACTGCTTATTTCACGTTTGTCTTATGCGAAAACGAAACAACAAACTGATCGACAGTATCACACACAACGGATGAAATGATTTTCCAATGGGACCCCGAGGTTCCTCTCGTTGTAGACGAGAATATCGAATTGCCCCAACTACAGCTCGTTAAAAATTATACGGCCGACTGCACGCAAGTCTATTCTACTGGTAAGTGAATCGCGTAAATATTATGTTTATAACTACAAGAATTACACTGCTCGCGTCACGTTCGGCATTTCCGTATGAAACTTTGCAATTTATAGCATACGATAATCCTTATAATCAATTTCTTTCGTTGAGAGTGCGCGCGTATTTTGCGTGGCGTTATTTCAAGACGGGAGAAATTCTTCGATCGATTATCCATGCATTGATATCACTTGCGTTTAATCTGGACTAAACACCGAGTTCTGGATATTTCATTGAAGATTACGTTACAATCTCCAGGTAACTTTACTTGCCTCGAGGTCGTGTTCGTGCTGAAACGACGTCTCGGCTATTACCTGTTTCACACCTACGTACCGACATGCTTGATCGTTATCATGTCGGTGAGTAAAGAATATCGTAAGAGTAGAAAGATTTTTTTTTACGAGAAAGTTTGCTCCGCAACGGTATTTCTTTTATCAAAAATGTTGCAGTGGGTATCGTTTTGGATAAAACCTGAGGCTGCGCCTGCCCGAGTCACCCTGGGAGTCACCTCGTTGCTCACTCTCTCCACGCAACATGCCAAGAGTCAAGCTTCTTTGCCGCCTGTTTCATATCTGAAAGCCGTCGACGCCTTTATGTCGGTCTGCACGATATTCGTGTTCATGGCACTGATGGAGTATTGTCTGGTGAATATCGTCCTCGGCGACTCGGATACGCCTGCAGCAAAACCCGCACCGCCACCACCGCCGCCATCCTCGAGCACAACGGATTCGGCTAAGCTTGACAGGATCTTCGACATTGCTGCCAAGGTAACCGAACGCATGGATGGCGAAATTGGCGAATGGATGACCAGAGAGCCTTGTGAATTGATTTTAATATCAAATAATTTTATCTCTTAATAATATCATTATTCGATGATTGCGATACATGCGATAATTCATCTAGGATTAACATTGTCGGCATGAAACAATTGGCTGAGATAGTCGGTAAAAAATATAGAAGATAGAATTATTATTTCAATGTTGAATTCTCCCTAAAATATTTGAAAACTCTTATTTTATGATTCTACGAGTGTTTTATTATGATTATTAAAATTGATTCTAGATTCTCCTGTCTCGGACCACTTCCGTGCCTCGGAATAAGGGAATGAAACAAATATATTGTTGTTAAAGAAAATTTATTTAAAGCGTAGATTTGCAGCTTCAAAAAATGTCAGTAACAGATAAATTGCTCAAATGTGTGAGAAGATATTCACATGAAACTATTTAAAATAACTTTTTTAATCATTTTGCGTCCATCATAATTATTTTAACATATCGGTAATTGTATTTTACAACATTGTCATTGTTTGTCCATTCTATTATAAAAATTGTGTTTCACTCTCTTCGAGGCACGGGAAACAGTCTGCAAGATGACGGTTTATTCGTTGTCACGCAGGAAAACGTAATATTATTATCCTGTCAATCGCAGAAATCATTGATTGCACCGCCACTCGGACCAACCCCGGCTCAAAGGGCACGAATACGGGCATTGAACATTGATCGCTTCTCGCGTGTCTTCTTTCCTTTCCTATTTGCCGTGCTGAACGTCACTTACTGGATAATGTTCGCCGAGTATATTTAGACAGTGACATCGGGAACAATGACCATAAAAATATCGCGCAATACATACTTCAAGAAAAAGACGAACAAAGAGACGAACTCTGTGCGAGGAACAGATACATACTTTGGAAACATCAAAACACGTTGGGAGAGACGAAGAAAATAGGATTTTTTTTTGGAAAAAATCTGCGATAAATTTTTATTGTGATTAATTTATTTATTATATTATATGCGTCAATCCGCGAACGAGGATGGTGGAGAGATTCGTAACTAATAAAATTCTGATGGATGTCTGGTGATTTAAGATACAACCGGCACGAGTCATAATAAAATTTAGCGGATAATGCCTGATCTTTTTAGAATGTTACTCCTCTGGAACGTCAATTTTTCTTTTACTATTTTTTAAGATAAATCTAGAATTTTACTTGGACATAGCAACCTGTAGCATAGCAACTCGCAAGCAGTTTACTTTGACTGCACACTTTTTTGTCCGCTCGGCAACAATTATTTGACATGTAACAGATATTAGAATAATTACAACTTATCAATTATGTATACATGGTGTTTTTATCGCGTTTATAAGCGAACTTACCGTCTTCTTTCCAATCACCAATTAAACGTTTCAATTATAATTAATTAAGCGTGTAAATCATCATGAATTTTGTTGTCTGAAAAGAATATTCTTGTTTATAAATGCACAGAAAAAAAATGAGTATCAAATCATTGTTTCATATATAAGCAAGAATATAAAATCTTGGAAGAAGATAATTTTGATAATCTTGATCAGTCATAATTTGCTTACATGAAGAAACAAAATTTCTTTGTGTTAGCAAATTATGTCTCTTTGAGATTATAAATACTTCCAAGAAGATTTTATATTCTTACTTACATATGAAACAATGAATTGTTGATTTGATACTCATTTTTTTTCTGTGTGAATTTGTAAAATTTTCTCGAAAATAAATAAGAGATTTCGCTTAAATAGAACAGAATGATCAACGATGTACAATAAGGATGTATATTAATGAATTTAGATAAATGGCATTGCATTTATTCAGCTTCATATATCGCTTTGTTCATTACGTGGAACTCATAATTCAAAGTTTGAATAAAAAATTTATAAATATTATCTGTTATTCGTGCGCGATTTTACAATGTCTCTTGTATGAAATAATATGTATCAATTCATAATTTATAAATATTATCGAATCGCACTTTGAGTCATCGATTTATCATAAGTGAATCAATGAATATTTCTTGATATATCTAAGTCTGTATCATTTAAAAATGTGTCTAATAAAAAGCTATCAACTGTTCTTTCTCTGATGATCATTGTCAATCAATCTGTCAGAGCAATATTGATTCAATTTCGATTAACTTAATCAATAACTGACATATTAAACAATATCTATTTTTGTATATTAATATAAATAATATTCATTTTTTATTGTTTAACTTGAGGAAGATCCAATTAGAAACAATAAAAAAAATTGAATAGTTACAAATTTTATCTTAAACGATTCTTCCTTTAAATTCATCGTCGATTAAGTTAATCATAGTTTTAATCAAAATCTCTTTGAAGATTATAAAAAGACATCCTCTTATTTTTTTAAACCTGATCAAAAATTTTCAACAAAAAAATGGGGATAACAATATTTTACACTAAAATAGAATTATATAGTATTATAAAATATTAATATATAAAATTAAAATAGGATTAAATATTTAAATGAAAATCATATGTGCACAAAAAAACAGTTAACATTCTATTAAAAAGTAACAACAAAAAAGTAAAATATAAAAAAAATGACTTTTGTAAAGATTATATTATTTTTAACTTTCACGTATAATTAATTGCATTATCTATTTTGTTATCGAAGAAAATGATTGCAAGAATCATTATAGCCGTGTTTGCCCTCTATTGGTGTTAAACAAAACTACAGGATGCAGTCATCGTCAGTAAGAAGGGAATCTGTTGGCTTATGCTGTCATTCTCCGCCTACTTTCAATCCCCACCAATGCAACCACAGGATCGTAGCACCCACGCACTGAACAAACGGATGAAGGTAGCGCCCTACTGATGTGGAATGTCATAAAATATCATTTTGTCCTCGTTTTACTGCTTTATATCTCAATATATTGTAATAAACTTCATTACGATTAAATTATGTGAATAATATGGATCGATAAAACTGCAATAATACTCACTTGCTGTGTAAGAATTATTTATCTTGGTTTATATTAAAAATCATAAATTTATTGCATACGATATTATTAAAATAAGGATGATTAATATAAATTTAATAAATTATATAAAATAATCGCTTATAATTGTATAAAAAAATCAAATTAAAAAAGGAATAAGTCCACGCATACATTTCTTTATTTCCATTTTTCATGTTTATAATAATTTGCATTGTAAAAATCATCCTACTCGTATCATGAATTAGAACTATCTTTATGAGTAGAATTTCAATAAAATGAAATAAAAATATAATTTTATATACCTCCAACATTGATTCGTATAAACGAGTTTTTAATTAATACATCACACTTGTGCGTTTTTGCGCGCTGTGCTATTAATTAAGATGCTATTAATTAATATAATTATGAGAAATTAATTTTACCGGATGACAAGCGAAATAGTTGTCGCGGACACAGTCCGCGACAACGAATCAGTACATTCGCGCGGGGGGGAAACGGAAAGTGGGATCATCGCGGAGGAAGGAAGCGTAGCGTGGGCCGCCTTATCTGTACAACGTAGCCCAGCTACGATAGCAGGATGCCATTGCCTTCTCTTCCTCGTCTCGCCTTTCCAGGATGGTTCGCTTTCTGTCTTCTTTTGTCGCGCACGAAGATACGCGTCATTGAAGAGTGGGAATTGGGAGCACACTATATGTACAGCAGACCGAAGTATATTGTATAATATTATTCAAGTATAATTATATTACGTATATATTTGGATCAAATAAATCATTTGTTATCTGTTCTTCGGAGATAATGACAAATAGATGGACATTTAAATTCCGTCTTAATCTGTCCTAAATATACGTGAGAGTTCTTTCAAATGTTAAATGTAATTCACTGTAAAATTTTTCTTCATATTTAGAATATAATGATTTTATGTCTTTTTATTTCTTACTTAGAGAGAGAAAGACAATCTTTCGAAGAGATCGAGAGAATGAATTTCTTTGTGAAGTTCGAGAATTATTCGGGTTATAATGTCTCTTTATTGAAACAAATTATTATTAAATCAATGGCAACAGTTGATCTTTTTTTACATTACTCAATTAATCTTGAGCTAAGTAAATAAATCTATGTCGATAGATTGACTTGATTGACAGCATAGCTATATGAAATGTCCCTTGTATCTGTGACGATTTGTATATCCCTTAAACAACGGATTTTAAAAGACGACAGGAGTCAGCAAGTATGCCGCACATGTGTGTCGCAGTAACATAAGCATCGCAGTAACTACATAACGGGTGTGCGAAAGTATCGTACACTAGACCCGCAGTGGTCCAGACAAATTGGGGCGCCGACGAATTCCGACTTCGGAATTCTCAAACTATACGATAAAAGGCTTTCCGCGACGTCGCGTGTGGCGCGTACAAAAAATCATATCAGGCAACAGAGCATTGACCCGCGATAGAAGTAGATCTATGATTTACGCTGTACAATTTACAGAACGACGAATGTTTCTTTTCTTTACCGTTCTCTTAGACCGTTCTATAGATAATAACCATCACAAGGAAATCTATTAATATTTATTATATTATAATTTATAAGTAAGATGTACTTCGTACGTCGACATTCTACGATCGTACGAAGCTTCCTCAAGTGCGTGCGGGTCATCTCTCAATGTGTACTCGGCGTCCTGAGCGCTAATAATGAAGAATTTCGACATTTTAAAAAATCACCTTTTATAATCGTACGTAGAATGCAGGATACAAATAGAAAAGTCTNTAATCGTACGTAGAATGCAGGATACAAATAGAAAAGTCTATGCTAGTGTTGAAATTTTCAATGACTTTTTTCACCGTTTGTGACTCTCTTTGAGGATCCCGCTCCTCTCATAAAACTTTGGCTTTTCTCTCGAGTTTTACCTGAATCTGGCTTTTACCGGCTGCCTTCCAAGCCCAAGTTAGTCGTTTTCCCTCTCCGTTACCACCCGTGATGATTCTATGTACGGCACTGACGGGCACGAGACTCGGAGACT
>QKQZ01047462.1:0-17601 GCA_003595255.1 Solenopsis fugax
TTCAAACCGTCCAACTTTTTTTTTTAATGAATACAGGACTCAGGATACTCAAAAGAAAAAAAATTGCAACGAATAGTCCCGGTCTTCCCTACACAGTATGTAATATAAATTTAAACAAATGTGCCGCGCGCGAATTTTATAATAAATAAATATTGAATTCATAAAATATAATGTTACTAGATATATTACAAGGAATATAATATTAAATTTTCTAATTTCTTCAATTTAATCATATGAATAGTCCAGATAGCACAAAATACTCATAAAAGATTTACAAAATATTTATACTAATTATTTGAAATATTTTGAAATATTTATGAAATAGGTACGTATGAAATATTATCATAAATATTTATTTTTTTACTTATAAGTATAATATAAAATATTTAATTAAAAATCTAATAATAAATATTTATATGAATTGGAACACTTTTCAGAAATACTCAGAAAGTCTACATTTTTTCTCAGAATTTTTTATATATGTTAATTATGAAATGTCCTAAGATTTCTAAGATTTTTTATTCTATAATTTCTGATAATGAAAACGATGTTTATATAAATATTTATTATTATTTATTTTGTAAATATTAAATAAATATTTTATATTATACTTATGATAATTAAAAGAATAAATATTTATGATAATATTTTATACATATTTTATAAATGTTTTTATAATATTTATAATAAATCTTTGTCTCATAAATATAATATTACAAATATTTATGAAATATTTTCGTAAATATTTATGAAAGTTTCAAATAATTATTATAATTCAATAAAAGAGAGTTAATGAGAGTCAAACGCTGTTGTTGGTGCGTGTCAGTAATTCCGTATTTATTAAACAGCTTCCATTAAAAAGTTCCGAACGTTTCGACCAGAGTTTGGGTCATCCTGAGCGATAATTAACAGTTATCAAGGCTTTCCCCGCGTCACATAGCGTAGTCAGATGTACTTTTTCGTTCACTATCGGATGGTAATCCGAGTGAAAATATCTTTATTTTCTAAGGTGCAACGACAAATGTCAATATACTTTCACTACAAGAGATTAGCATTCAGATTGTTTTTTACTCACCATGTGAAGCGAGGCGAGGATTCATATAAAACATGCAAGATTACACAATAAAATATAGGATTAATAATGTCGTCAATATAATTAAATTAACAATAACACAATTTCAGATCTCTCGAATTTGAGCGTTGTAACAGTACTTCTTGTCAGTATCACGGTAAAAACAATAATTTTAGAGAGATATTAGACCGTTAATGTATAAATGTAAATTGAACTGAAAAGCCTTAATTAAATTGATTTTCAATTTTATTAATGTGATATTACTTATTCTTATTCGTCTTACAGCTGTGTTATGACCGGAAAATTCGGCGCACAATCGGGTGAATTTGAAAAATGTGTATAAAATCACACAAGTAAATATAAAAGCAATAAGATCCAGTTATGACCGTAGAAGGCTTTTCAGTTCAATTTACAAAACAATAATGTTCTCCGACTTTAGCTAATAAGCGGTACAGGCGGTGGAATCAAATTTACAAATGCGTGTAATATCTCTCACACGCGAATGGATGGAAACAAATTTACAAATAATATGTCGAAAATTAAAACCTTTCAAGGATACAAGTACAGGCATGATGTAGATATTCTGTGTCGGCTTGTCTGTTTAGACCATTGTCTTGGCACTTTATATGTAACATTTCAGAAATCAGGCGTTTCCCCAGGAAGCGCTCTGTCTAGAATTAAAATATTCCCCCTCAAAATCATGGTCGCTGTTAATTCTATGTTCTGTGATAACTGACTTATTAGTGTTCCTTCTTATGCTCCGATATCTAGTTTTTAATTGTTTACACGTTTGTCTTACATATGAAGCGTCACATTCTTTGTATAAAATCTTATAGACTACGTTTTTCTGAGATAGATTAGGAAAACTGTCTTTGTGTGCTCTAATGATTGACCCCAATTTATTGAGATCCTATATTTTATTGTGTAATCTTGCATGCCTTATATGAATCCTCGCCTCGCTTCACATGGTGAGTAAATAAAAGATTTTAGTATCTTTGGTAATATTTTTAAATCTGTTCGAGATTGAGTGGATATATGGAATGGTGAACCATCTATTATTTTTCGTACTTTCGTTCACTCTTTTATTGTTGAAAACCCTTTTATCTCGTTTCTGTTTCTTAAATAAATAATCAAGTTTACAATGTATGGTGTTAAAAATAAATTCAATGGGGTAATCGTTGTCCAGAAGAACGTCAATGATCATTCTTAGATTTTCCCGTTGAAATATGGGATGTGACAATAAAATTGCTCTGTCCACCATGCCTATAATTGTACCTCTTTTTTGTGAGAGAGGGTGTTGTGACAAAATATTGAGGTATCTCCCGGAGAATGTGGGTACCAGTTGAACTCCAAACTCATGTGTTTTTTTATTAAAGTCACATCGAGGAAATTCAATGTGTCATTTCCTATTTCTAATGTAAACTGTAGCCTAGGATGGAAAGCATTAAAATTTTTTAAGACAATCCTCTGACAATGAGTGACGCGGTATGGTCATAGCTACATCGTCAACATATCTTACGTAAAAAGAAGGTATGAAACCCACATTCTCTAGAGCCCACTCTTCTAAGTCCCGCATGACTAAATCCGCAACAATCAGTGAGAGGATGGAGCCCATAGGTGTCCCAAATTCTGTTTATAAATAATATTATTAAATGAAAAGTATGTCGAGTTTAAAACCATTTTTAACGCCTCTATAAGTTCATCCTTAAGTATACTGCAATTTACTGAGATATTTTCCTATCGTCTCAACACATTGTTGATAGCCAAGTCAATAGGAATATTTATAAATAAAGAAATGACATCAAGTGAAATTAAAACATGATCTTGGTCAATTCTAATGTCTTTCAATCTATCAATATAAGTTCGAAATTATTGTCAATGTGGCTAAAAGTGTTTGGAACATTAGTGGAAATTAATTCATATAGAGACGGCTAAAGAATATAAGGGTAATTATTATAAATTGTTATAAATCTTATGAATATTTTGTGGTATTTGGGCTATTCGTATAGAATTTCTAAATTAAAATTAAAAAATTTAATATTTCTTTAATGATATATAAAAGCGGCAAATACGAGTCGGGCGCGATAAACGGTGCGCAAAGGAAATAATTGTGACAATCACATGGATTTCATAAATGAATTTAATAACAGAAATCGAACGTTTCGGCTCTAATTTTGAGCCATCTTCAGCGCAGATACATCAAAAAACCGTTAGAGTTGACAAATTAATATCCGCCGGTAATGAGATTGAGGGCTTCCTCGTAAAGAAGTGACAGATAATGCGAGTTGTTAGGCTCGAAAAATATGTACATGCTCGCACTGTGGACAGAAATAAAAAGAGCCCCAATATGATAAATTAAGTAACACTTCATAAAAAAGTAAAAATAAGAAAGGGGGAAGAAACTCACCTCAAAAATAGCGGTAGTCAAAATTTATAATTGATGCACAAAAAAAGAGAAAAATCAATGCATCAGAAAACAAAATTTTACTTATTTAACTAAGACGTCGCAGATACGGATATAATAAGTACTGTCACGTACGGTGATCGAAGAGACACTAAGCAAGTAGATAGACACTGCAGGTCAAACCGGTAATAGAATGACTTTCTACTACCGTTTGAACTGCAGCATCTATCTACTTGCTTTATGGCCATTGCATTCTCGTTACTTTCGATACTTCAAAGAAGATAGCATTTCCTATATCTTTGGTGTAGGATTATTCCGCCCATGTTTGTGTTAGCAAGGTGTACCACTCGCAGGTGAGGTTGGTTTTTGGGTAGGAGAGATTGTGTATGACGCATCTCTACCGCAATTACCCCTCGGATTATACAAATCATTAATAGATTAGGCTTACTAGGTATACGAGTGTCATACGATCCTAAGTATCTCGATTGGCACTTGAACGCTCGCAGGGCGGTGAGATAAGAGGAGGCAGTAGAGCCGATCTGAAAATCGACTGAAATGTTCATTTCTTATTGTGCTCTGTAAATAAAGATTGAAATAAAGAATGATATTAATTAAAGATTATGATCATGTAAATCTATATGTTTTTAAAATTGTATATCTGTTTTTGGTACAATTGGTATAATTGTACCAAATAAAATTATATAATATAACATGTAGGCCGGTATTCATAATCGATTTTTTATATTTAAGATTGTCTCAAGTATTGTCTTAAGACGTCATCAACCAATCAGAGAGTCGTATTAGCTTCTTAAGACATTACTCAAGACGATCTTGAAATAATAATCGACTATGAATACCGGTCATAGTTTAATGACGCGCGTATAGCGCGCGCTGTTATGTTCTAGTGATTAAAATAATCAATGAAACCATAGTCGGAAACGTAAAATTAAAAATGTAAACTTATGAATAAATATTCAATCTCCATGATCATTGTCTTGATGTAAAATCCTTGAAATTTTGATAATAGCGAAAACACAAGTCGAAACATTTATGTGATTATGAAATAAAGAATCTTAACACATTTAAATTGAAAAAATAGCTAATTGGTTAAAAGCGGATCTTAGACTCAATAATAATTTTCTAGATGAATTTATATACAATAATAAGTTAAATCTGGACTGACAAAAATGTTAAACATAAGATCAATCATAAATCTTTGGTTTATTCGAACTGCGTGCGGCATATTCGTCTTGAAATACAGTCAAGAAGCCAGGATACGTAATATGAATGCTTCAGAAGCATTTATAAAATCCTCCCTTCTTCGGAAAAACTGATTGAAAAATTTTGTTTCTGAAGCTTTGTTTCAAACTCGATGAATATGCGGCACATAGTTTGAATAAACGGGAGATTATAAAAATTAAAAATTATTATTTAATACGAAGAACCGCTGACTGATACAGATTTGTACTAACCTTATGTTTGATATGGATTTAACTTATTGTTTACCTTATTGTTGTTACCTGTCGCCTGCAAAACATGTTTATTTCACATATCTTAGTTGCCAGAAGTATCACTACATGCCTCGGTAGTCGAATTGGTAGAATGCTCGCATGGAATATAGGGAGATTCAAGTTCGAATCCTGGCTGAGGTGTTATTTTTTCGTAATAAAATTATAGTTTTTCCGGAAAAGGAGGGATTTTATAAATGTTTCTGAAGCATTAATATTACGTATTCCGGCTTCATGACTTTCAAGTTCGAATATGCGGCATGCAGTTCGATTATTCGGAGATAAAAATTAAAAATTATTCAGCACTAAGAACTGCTGTGACTAGCAAGCCTGCTATCTTATGTTTTTGAATTTATATACATTTACAAATTCTTTCGCAAATTAACTGCACGCCGCATGCACCGAACTTTAAAATGCAGCTTTAGTAGAACCAGATGTATAATATCACATATTAAATTACTAATCAATCTAATAATTTCGATGTCTACAAGCATTTTACAATCTTTCTCCTTTTTATTCTAAAAACTTATTCCTCAAATTAATTTGAATTGCGCACTTATTATAGCATCGATTCCCAATTGCCTATTTATCTCCTCAATTGTTTAAATTTTCAAGAATCTTAGATTATTATTATTTGATTAATGAAAAATGTTGTTTTGAGGAAAAATATTTAAAATTGTACAAAAGTTCATACATTAATAGAAACTTTTACAAGTCTATTTTAATCTGCTTTTTTTTCAAGTTTCAAATTGTTTTAAAAAAATGTCAAAAAACAATCGATTATTTGAAACCTAAAAGCAAGAATACTTCCTTAAAGATGTTTATAGTTGTCTTAAGTGTGTATTAAGATATTATAATTGTATTATTTTAAATGTCATTTCTAAAATATACATACTAGGCGAGAAAAAAAGAATGATCTAAAAATATATATGTATATGTATATAAATTAAAATATAAATTATATAGGCTATCACGAAACTAGGCTGGATGGAGCCTACATTAATTCAAGAAAAAGCGATTCCTCTGTTACTGGATGGGAAGGATCTTTTAATCAGGGCTCGTACAGGTTCGGGCAAAACTGCTGCCTTCGCAGTACCGCTTATTCAGAAAATATTAACAAATAAACGAACCCAAGAAAAGCAGGAGATTAAAGGTTTGATTATTGCACCTAGTAAGGAGCTATGCAAGCAAATTTACCATGTTATCTCGAGCCTGGCGATAAAATGCTGCAGAGAAGTCAGAGCAATTGATCTTAGTTCACAAACGGATTTTAATGCTCAGAAACTTTTACTGAGCGAAATGCCGGACATCGTTGTGGTTACTCCAAGTCAATTATTACAGCATTTAAAAGCGAAAAATTTAATGCTGAAACGTAGCCTTGATACATTAATAATTGACGAAGCTGACTTAGTACGTATTTATATCATGGAATTTGTAAATGTCGCGAACTAATTTTAAGATTATGTCAATGTATAATTATGACATCTCGATTGTTGCAGCTGTTTTCATTTGGTTACGAAAAAGATTTAAAAGCTGTATTGACTTATCTACCAACGGCATATCAAGCAATTTTGGCATCTGCCACATTGTCGGAGGATGTTCAAACTTTGAAGAAATTAATTCTACATAATCCTGCAATTTTAAAACTGGAAGAGCCACCACTAGCTCCTCCTACACAATTAGCTCATTACACTTTAGCTGCAGAGGAAAACGATAAAGCTGCTATTTTATACGCCTTATTGAAGTTACATTTAATTAGGTAATTTTACATGTGCACAAGTATAGTACCTAGAGTTTCATATAGCATGTAATCACAGCAATATCACAGTAATATTGTAATGAGATACAGCATGAATATTGCCAGAGTATTTTAAAGATATATTATAATATTAAAATGTATCGCAATATGACAATGTCACAATGTGACATATTACAATTCTATTGTAATATGTCTATGAATGTTTTCCTGCAACAGAACACAATCATTTTTTTTGTAACACAGTGACAAACTTGTAGCTGAAATACTGCTTAGCTTTTCTATTTTAATTTTTTATTTCAATATTACATACACTGCCAAAAATATGTTAGTATCTATCGACCCAGAATACAGAAATCATAATAAGATGGTAGAAGTCATAATAATATAAGGTCACAATATAAGAAAGAACAGTAGGCTCACTGTCACAAAGCATGGTAAAAGTTGTCCTTTGTGTATGATCGAATCGCACAACCAGCACAATAGTAGTTAAGTTCTGATTGGACGATTCCAGCATATGGCGTCATTAACCCGACTTGGGTTGAGTTAAAACGCTGTACTCGAAAGCGCTATTGGATCCACGCATAACCAGTAACATGGCGATCTTTCAGCCATGAGATCAAAGGTGCCGACACCGAATGAGCTTACTGTTCTTTCTTATACTGTGATAAGGTTATAATTTATCATTCGATGATATCATAATAATATTAAGGTAAATATTTTGTATGTATTTATAAGTGATAAATAAAGTTGTGATGTTATTATGACTACGTTTACACGGTTCAATTTATGTCGAAGTTATAACATAGAAACTGGCCAATCACAATCTTTCCATTCTTCAGAGGAATACTTATGATTGGCCAGTAGCATAACACTGATGTTATATCTTCAGCGTAAATTGGGCCGTGTACACGTAGTATATGACTCTGTATTCTATCTGGAGAAGTGGTCCAAAACGACGATATAGTCGAATATAGCTATACATTTTAGCTATGTCGACTTATATCAGTTGGAAAGTACTGTGTATACTGTGTTATGTACCTGTGTACGTTGCTGGAAAGCACTTAATATTTATGTAACATTGCGAGGAATTAAATTATTTCAATATTTTTATGTTACAAGTTATTGTACATAATTTATTTACTTTTATTTTAAATTTTAATTGGAGGTTTATCTTCAAAAGGCAACATTTCATTATTATTTCACTAAAACGTAGCTGAGAAATCTCGTAATGCTGCCTCTTTTATTCTATCGTATGTATCTTTTTAATTACTGGAAATAGAATGTCGCCGCATCGATGTACTGTATACTGTTTTGCTATATTATTTGTGTAATATTTAGTATCCGTGCAATATTGCTGCAAGTTTCTTTTGTAGGGAACATTCCAAAGTTTTTTTGCAATATTCAAAAATGTTGCAGCAACGTTTCAAAAATATTGTAAGAAATAATGTTTTATATTTTACTCGCTATCAACATGCGCTTTTGTTGCAGATAAACTTGGCGAAATTTTATTTCTCATAATTAAAAAACTCACAAAATAGAATGAAAGGTACAGCACTATCAGATTTTTTACTCGCATTTTAATGAAATGATTCTTTTAAGGAAAGAGTTCTCAAATTTCTCAATTTCAAAAACAAAAGTAAATAAAATATATTTTGAAACATAAAAGTAAATACATAAAAATAAACACATATTTTGATAGTAAAATTTTTGATTCTGTATAACAATTCAGACATATGACATTCTTGTTGTATATGCCAAAGTGTGTTAATATAATACCTGAAATATCAGAAATGTCAAATCTTATCATAATATAATATTTTTGTTCCAATATTTCTAAAGGTAGACATTTTACCATTACTTCAATGTTACTGCAATCGTTTTGTTGAGATTACAGTGTGATATATCATGTGATTACGATATTGCAGTAATATTTCAAAATCATGTCACATTGAAATATAATAATATAGATATTACAGAAATATTACATTGTGGCATACAATGTAATACTTCAGTAACGTTTCCATAATATTTTGTTGTAATTTCTGCAATATTACTGACATATTGTGTTATGTAGGTCATATATTTTTTAATAGAAAATAGTTTTCATCAATTATTGCAGATATATTGTGTTTTTTGTTTTTAATTAGGGGAAAGTCTATAATTTTTGTACACACTGTAGACAGATGCTACAAGCTGAAATTGTTCTTAGAGCAGTTTGGTGTTCCAACTTGTGTTTTAAATTCCGAGCTTCCAGCAACCTCGAGATGCAGAGCGGTTTCCTATTTTAACAATGGCACTTACGATATTATAATAGCATCGGATGAAAAAGTGTTAGAAGAGGTAGAAACATGAGTATTACAATGAAGTCAGTCTTGGGCAGTTTTCAATTTATTTCTTTGATTACTAAAATAGTCAACTAAAAATTTAAAATAAATATAATCATGATTAATATTGTTACGCTCGGTATGGACGGTCGGGCTTGCGAACAGCTGGCGTTGAAAAAAATCGATATTTTATTGACGAACATTGTTTTGTTCTGTTACGATTTCGTATTACGTGTTGCACTAAATAAAATTGTTACTTTTTAAAAGAACTTGCTCCTTTTCTTGACGAGCGTGTGAGCCGCGTGTGAGAGTACGCGAGCGCTAATTAAGTTCCACGAGTGCGTGTGCGTGAGCTCTCCTTCGGACGTAACAATATAATCAATTAATGAAATTAATTGTCGAACGATTTTGTACAATTAATCGATGAAGTTTAACTGAAATAATCGATTAATAATTAATGATACACGTCGTCTCACAGTCACCATATAATATTTTAACTATATTGCAGAGGTAAAATAAAACATGTTAACATACGAGAATGTAGAGATCGCAATAGCTTTTGAATTATAATTGATCACCAATAATAATAACCAGTCGCTTAGAATTTGCACACTTATGTCAGACCCGTATTTACACACAAACATGTATCAATCTGTCACTTGTTAGTGATTTTTACAATTAACGAGATGCTAAAGTCGTCAGTTTTATCGATTGAACAACGACTTACATACATATAATTTACAATATATACGTGTGAAACATAAATACATCACTATATGCTACTCAATATGCACGTACACATCAGATAAATATCAAATTCGGTATCTATGTCTAATTCTAAGAACCTGACGTTTCATTTCTTCATGTAATCTACATGTCTGAAGACTTCAATTTGATAAATGCAGACTGTAGAGCTTTTACATCAACCAAATAGTATCACGACTTAAAAGCTTGAACCGCCAAAATTTAAATATTGGTCTAAGAAATGGTAAAAAAGATCTAAATTAAAAATTTTTTCCGTTCTCGGTATAAAACCTATACTATAGACATGAATTAACGCATATATTTTAATTCTGGAAAAGGATTTCCAATTCTGTGAAAATAATACGTACAAAAATTGGTCACAAAATTATTGCATTTTATCGATAAAACAGGACGGTTAGGTTCCTTTTAATATTGATTTTTACTATACTACTCATTAATAGAGTTAATTATTATTATCATTGTAATGATTTAATCTAATAGTTTTATTTTGGAAATATTACATTGAAAAAACAAGGTTTTTTTTGCGTTTTTAATGCGTAATAAAAATTAATTTTTTTTTGCCTTAAGAGAAATAAAATCATGCGATTATAAATTGCACGATAAATTTTATACTCCTATAATGTTGCATAAACTTAGCAACATTATAAGCCAAATTTTTCAGTTTTTTGTTTTGTAGCTGATTTCATGGTCAAAATTTGGGTATTTACCTTAGAACATATACTACTGGAAGGAGTATAGGCCTATAATCCCTGTACATTCGAGTTGACGCAGAGAAGATTGACAAGGATGGAGATATAATGCGCAGAAGAATGACAAGGATGGATATAGAATGCGCCTAGTCGGCAATGCGCATGTTCCGAGAAATAAAAGCGTTGATACGCGCGAGGACTGCGGGGTAATGAACAGCAGCAAGCGCATTGAGCATTGAGTGGCATTGAGCATGCGCATTGTTGACTAGGCGCATTATATATCCATCCTTGTCAATCTTCTCTGCTTCAACTTTTCAAGCCTATGCTCTTTCCAGTAGTATATGTTCTAAGGTACTTACGACGAAATTCTTTGTCGTTGGTTAGGAAAGAAAGAATAAATCTAAATTTGCAGTTTTAAATTTCCATAATTTTTGTATCTGGTATTGTAGAGCCAAAACAGCCTTGATTGATTATTGAAATAAATTAAATACTGTTAATTAAAAGAACAATAATCATTAATAATCATTAATGGTTAATCATATTTTAAAAATTATATTTATAATTTTTATACACAATTACAAACTTAAAAAAATTGTTTCTTATGAAGATATGTTTCAATAGATATTAGTCGATAAAGTGTTTTATATATTATTAATATTATTCAGATATTAATGAGTGCTATAAATCAGTAAATAAAACTTCTTTGCGCGCCTTGTCAGCGTATAGGCGATCTCTTCTGCATATATTCGTAGATATATGCAGAAAAAATCACGTATACGCTGACAAACTAACGATTAGTTTTTTAATCAGTAGTAGTTATAATTGTTTTCAATAAATTAATTGAAAATTAATTACAATTTTTATATGTGTAAATTATTGTGTGTACAATAATTTATTATAAAATCATTTTATTAACTAAAAAAATTTAATTGATTAATGCTTTAGATTTATTTGTAGGCAACTAAAGAATTTTAATCTTTTATTATAATTAAGAACTAAATTTTTATCGTAATTATCAATCAATAAATTGATTAAATGTTGTCCGACACTGACTAAATATACGCTTTTTATATCGTTTTGTTCATACATTTATTTCTTACAGCCGCATATGGTAACGAAAAAAAGTAAACGTAAGAAAGACAAGGAATCGGGTGTAGCGCGCGGCATCGACTTCCAATTTGTATCCAACGTGATCAACTTTGACTTTCCCTTGGATTTAAACTCTTACGTACACAGAGCGGGACGCACTGCTCGTGGAAAAAATCAAGGAACTGCTCTTAGTTTTGTAGCCATTAGGGAAAGGCCATTGATGGAAGAAGTGGAACAGGAATTAAAGCACACTTACAATTGTGAAAATCTGTTTAAAACTTATCAGTTTAAATTGGAGGAAGTGGAAGGATTTCGGTACGTATGATCTGATGTGTTTATAATTTTATTAGAAGAAAGTCCACCAAACTGGCACTTTGTTTTCGAGTAATATTTTGTAAACAAAAGCTAAAAATAAAACTTTGTAACCATGAATACAAACTGAAAAATATCTCCTATTAGATGGTACAGCAGTTTTTATAATATTGTTTCGTATTTAACAATAAAATAATAAAGAAAGCTCGTGTGTGTTTCAACAAATTATATTCTATAATCAAGATCAATAAATGAGCATTATTATACAGGATGTGACTTAGAAAACATATATCACTAGTTACAGGACAAGAATTCAAATCGAAAAGTTCAGGGTCATTTTTAATCTAAACTTTCTATTTGTAGTTATATGGTATTAAAGTTTGTGATCAACGCCCGTCTATAGACGGTAAGCACGGGAGAGTAGCGGCTACTCTTCACTCCTGCTTTTCTTTTATAGACGGGTACTGATTCGCAAACTCTAATACTGTATAATTACAAACAGAATGCTCAGATCAAAAAATGACTCAGGACTTTTCAACTTGGATTCTTGTCCTGTATCTCGTAGTATACTCCATGTACATTTTTTTAGTTACACCCTATATAAGGTTGATTATAAAAATTATAATTTATTCTACAAAGTGATTTAAGTGGCAAACATATGGCATTTCGGCTTACTTATCCTTTATTAAACATATAAAAAAGATACTAAGAAAATATATAATTAATATAAATATAAATTTATATATTTGGGTCATTGGTACGACTGATCAAAAGATTCAACGTGATCATTACAATTAAGTGTCCCTAATAATTAAAAATTATTGAAAATACGCAAGAAAAATAAGAGATTATGCCTAAACTTACATAAAAATGATAATAAAATAACATTAAAGTTTTTCGGTTTTTCGTCTATGTTTTTAATGAAATAAGAAAGGATGTCGGTGGTTAAAAAATCTTAAAGCAATGCTGGGGTAACAGTGGAATTCACTCGACGTTGGTACTGCAGATTTTTCTTCGACGGAAAATCGAGCGACTCGCGAGGCGAAGAGTAAGGGGACTAGGCAAGTGCTCTTTGTCAAATGCATTCACCTGTGTGTTCACTCCTTGTTCTTCGACTTTAGCGCCATCTAATGCAAGATCTCTCAACTACCATGTTACACAATTACTGCTCTGTTACTCTTCAAACTGCTCCCGCATGCCAATTTACACATGAAATTCCCGAAGCGGAAATTCTCTTATGCTAAAGCTTCTAGGCTTATTCTAAAAGCATAGTATTGTTCTTTGTTTAAATTCCGAGGGTGGACCATGCTTATTTTATACGTACGTCTCAAATTTCTATGCGTAGTAAATGTTGACTAACAAAACTATTTTTTATAATTTTTTATTCGTTTATATCAAATTGTGTTCACCTCCTTTCGTTATTGTCTGTACTTTCATTCTGTAAGAGGATTTTTCAATCCGTATCTTTAATAAAAAGATTTATCGATCCGCGTATACGACTCCAGCATCGCCTTAATGCTCCTGGCACCTCAGCCGAGAACTCCGCGTTGACGGTAACAACATTCCGTCGCGGATAAAATTAGAACTAATAGACGTGAAACGTGACAAATTGACGATGAGATGTTGTCGTGCATGTCATTTTGTTATTATGTGTTTCATTGTGAAAATGTGACTTGTCTTATATTTACTAAATTCATAAGAATGGATCGCAAGTAAAGTTTTTTTGAATTTTATACATAAAAGCACATTTTTCACTTCTTTCAATAGTTATCCGTGTGTTTTCCTGTCTGAATAGGCTTCACTTTACATGCTTTTTACGACTATTTACTGACTGTTAGGCGGAAAAAGGATAGTCGAGACCCATTTTTACAAGTGTGTTTTAAAGCCTCTGATCAGTCTGTTTTATCCAAATTGTCTTTATTTACAAATGGCACGTCGGAAATTTTAGCTTAACCGTGTGTTTTCCTGCCTGAATAGCTTCACTTTATGTGCTTTTTACGACTATTTATTGACTGTTAGGCGGAAAAAGAATAGTCTTTATCCATTTTTACAAGTGTTTTAAAGCCATCTGATTAGTTTGTTTGATCCAAATTGTCTTTATTTACAAATAGCACGTCGAACAAAATTACGTGTCATTTCACGCTTATGACGTCACGACTTTAATATAGCCGCGGCGAGTAGACAAGAGCCTTAACTTACTGCTTGTTTGGAGGTGAGAATTTGTTACGTTCATGTTGAGTGTACAATCTAACGAGGGAAGTCGATTAATTTAAGAGATCGTAGTCTACGAAGTGTCATAAATCAGTGACCGTGTGTCTATTTGTAACATTGAATGTAAGAATAATCATGGAAAGTGAAAATTAAGTAGATATAATATTTGTACAAAACTAATCATATTTTTATTTCTTTTTAAATTGAGATGGGTATAATGTAATAACTTGGGTATATCTAAAGATTTTCTCGTAGCCTCTTATGACGGTTGTTACCTGTATGACGGTTGATGTAATAGTGAGCTTCAGTTATAAATAAAATTTGTTTGTGATTTTTAGTCAAGGATTAAAAATAAATACAAAAGTATAATTAGACCGATAAATAGAATATTATCTCGAGAACGAAGTAATGGTATTTTTTCTAATAGCTGTTCTAGGATATTAAAATAGGTTTCATCAAGGAGTTTTTAATTAATGCTGTTTTTCTGTTTAATGTGTAGTATTTCCGACATAATTTTCTTGTAATAGTTGTGTTCAATGTCCAGAATTTTTGTATTTTTCTACTCAAAATCTTGAGTGATAATGTGACTATCGAATGCCGTAATGGTTCTAATATTATTTTTGTATTTTTTAAACCTATAGTATCAAGTTGCCTTTTGGTTTTGCCAATATTGTATCGCAGCCTTTACATGATATTTTGTAGATAACATTGCTATTCAAGGCGACCTAGTTACTATTCTTGTGTCCTTTTATAAATTTATTTAATTTGTTAATGCAATAATAACGATCAATTTGTCCAGTGCTAATACTAATTTGGAGATTTTTTTTTATAAGGGAACAAAAAATTTCCTTTTTTTTATTCATTCTGATTCATGTTTCGTATTTTATAATAATTAATCTTTCCGTAACATAACCCAAAGAGCGTCTAAGAAAATAAACTCCAAAACTGTAGACAGTAATAACAGAATTCAGACACAGCCTCGTAAGGAAGAAATTAACTACAAAATGATAAACCAAGTAATAAAATATGTTTTTATATGTATTAAGGCTTCTGAATAGTCGCCGCGGCTATATTGAAATAGTGACGTCATACGCGAGAAAACGCGTAAAAGTTTCTTGTATTTGTAAATAAAGAGAATTTGGATAAAATAAATAATGAGATCGCTTTAAAACATTTGTAAAAATAGACCTCAACTTTTCTTTTCTCCTCTGACAGTCAGTAAATAGTCGTAAAAAGTACGTGAAATAGTCGTGAAATGATCCAAGCGAAAATATTTTTCTACCATTTCTTTGCAAATTTCTTCGCTATTTAAAAAATGGGCCACTTTGCGCAGAAATTATGCAAAAATATCTGTGAAATCGAGGAAAAATTAACTAAAAAATTTCAGCGAAATTTCAACATAATTTTAGTATGAAAATTGCCATAAAAATTGAAATTTTAAAAATTAAATTTTAATGAAACTGTTAAAATTGTTTTATTTTCTTTCAATTGGGACTCCAATTTTGGGGGCTCGCTTTCAAAAAATACTCTTGTCAAGAAAAGAATGAAAAATCACATGATGCCTTTTATTCTAGTCGGTGAATTTTTTTTACTTACGAGAAATACACAACTCCAGTGTCTACCTCACGACAGTGCCGCGTACTGCTAAAAAAATCTTCTATTTTCTTACATTTCTTTACAAATAGGTTTTGCAGAAAAAATGGAAAGAAATTTTTTTTCAAATGTCTCTGCAGTTTCTCTTTATTTTCTCTGCATTTATTATGTGATTGCACTAAAAATTTGCAATTACTTCTTAATTTTTTTGTAGATAGGTTTTGTGGAAAAAATACTTAGAAATTTCTCAAAAATATTCTCTACAAATTCTCCGAAAATTTGTCTGTGTTTCTCTGTAGTTTTGTCTTTAGTTCCTTTTCAATTTTTCTGTAAATAGATTTTACAGGAAAAAATGTATAGAAATATCTTTCAATTTATCTACAATATTGCTTGCAAATTTGTCTGTATTTTCTCTGTAATTTTGTCTGCAGTTTCTCATCGATTTCTATAATATGATTTACGGACAAAGGACCCCGCAATCTTTTGAAAATTGGGTTTCACTCAAATGAAACTTTGGCAAATGATACTTCGCGTGATGTTGATCAAAAGTTATTATTGTCGCAAGTTGATCCTATGAACCATTTTTAAGGTACAAGCGCCCGAAGTTAAGAATATTGAATACAATAAACTCAAAAGGTTGGGCAGATTATTTTGAAGAAATGCAAAATAGTTTTCCGCGTTCTGATGCTGTTCAAAAAAGTGGACCTATGATGTTATTTCTAAGACTACTTGCCCAAACGTTAGTAGACCATTGTCTTTAAAATTCTTGGCTTCTTTGCCAATGAGGGTTTTCATCGGAGTAATAATAATAATTATGTTTATTAACGCCCCATCTATTACCAAACGTGGCTTTATAAGAAAAGAGCATCTCTACGATAAAATGTGGGTTTCTTTGAATTTGAGTCAAAGCTCAGTTACAAAATTACAAGCGTTGCTCAAAATCTCTCGGTTCTAATTGATGGGTTAGATAAATATGGTAGGGATGGGATCTATTTTAATTATACGATTTGCTGTCGATTTTGATATGCCGTGTTGTCTCTCGATTTGTCTGGTGGAAATGTGGGGATTCAATACAGTTGCACCCAAGACAACCAATAAATTTGCTGCTTGTGGCCTTGATTTTTGCCGTATTCTTTTTAAACTGCCCTACTGTGCTCTCTCGGTGAGTTTTCTTATGGTCTTTCTATACGGATGACGTCTGTTAGGATACCTTCCAGTATACAGTCTTTCCGCTGCACTGTAATTACTTCCAGCCTTACCCAAAATATGAATCATGTCGACTATTTCGTTTGGCAGATAATCAGCCATAATTACAAGACTACAAAAAAATTTCATAAAAATGCTCAAGTATTACTTGATTTGCCCTTTGTATATACAGGTTGTCAGGAAATATAAGCCTCTGCTCTCGTGGATTGATAGAGCAAGTCAAACTGAGAAGAAGACTTTACCATTTTTCAAAATTCACAATAGTTACCGAGATAAAAATTAGTTAATGTCGGCAAATGAGCGCGTACTTTCCCTACCTACCGCTGCTCGCTTGTAGGCATTGCTGGTTTACTCCCTCCTCGCCGCGCCGCCTGCTCCTGGCTCGGTGATCGCTAGGCAGTCCCGCGCGCGGTAGGTAGGGAAAGTATGCGTTCATTCGCCGACTTTAACTAATTTTTATCTCGGTAACTATTGCGAATTTTCAAAAATGGTAAAGGACATTTCTTCTCAGTTTGACTTGCTCTATCAACCCACGAGAGCATAGGCTTATATTTCCTGACACCCTATACAGGGTGTCCCTGAGCACTATAGCAAACTTGTCACGAAGAGGTAGAAGGGATCGAGATAAACGAAAAAGTCTTATAACATTTTGCGATATTCGCAATAATT
>QKQZ01047470.1:0-13602 GCA_003595255.1 Solenopsis fugax
CGTTGACAACATCATTATGGACAACATCATCAATAGTATCCTCGACCACATTGTCTCCGATGTCAACGTCGACGTCGGCAATGATAACGGTGAATGCTGCCGCCCCGTTCCGCCTGGTCGCGACAACGCTGTTGCTGTTATTGCTGATGTCGATGCACCCTGATCCGGCCGCGGCCGCCTGTCGGTGGACCAACGAGGCAGGCAATGACACCCGCTCAGCGGACTGCGCCCTTCGTGTATTAGATCCTACGGCAATCGTCACCCTAGCGCCGTCCCTCGATGGCGCACTCAAGCTACGAATCCGCTGCAGCGACGTGCATCACTTCGAGAGCAGCTTAAATGCGCAGAGTTGGCAACGGCTGGCCGGCTTACACGAGTTACACGTGCACGGTTGCAAGGTGTTACGCATCCCGGAGGATGCGTTTCAACCATTGCCGGATCTCAAGCGACTCGTTGTACAGACGTTTAATGCCGCTTGGGGTGCCGCCAGATATCTGGAATTCGCGCCGAGCTCGCTCCGGGGCCTCCGCGAACTTCACACTCTGGAGATCGTCGAGAGCAACGTGTTGGCGCTGCCACCTAAACTGCTCTGCGAACTGGACAATCTACAAACTCTCAATCTCACCGGCAATCGTATCCGTGACGTCGATGACATCGGCCTAACGGTGCACGCCGATGTCAACAGTGACTCCTGTCGCGCCGACATCCGGATCCTGGATTTATCACGTAACGAATTACGACGATTGCTCGACGACGGACCGCTGGTGGGCTTGCGACAGCTGCAAGAACTACACCTGCAACGCAATGCGATTACCGAGATCGGAAAGAACGCTCTACAGGGACTTACCGTGTTGCGTACGTTTAACGCCAGTCACAATGCTCTGGACTCGTTGCCCGAGGACTTGTTCAAAACCACGCGTGACCTACGGGAGATACACCTGGCGCACAATGGCCTACGCGATCTACCGCGAGGCGTATTCACCCAGCTAGAGCAGTTGCTGGTGTTGAATCTCGCTAACAATCGCCTTGGTAGCGATCGCGTCGACGAGACCACTTTTCTCGGTCTGATCCGCCTGATCGTGCTCGACCTTTCGTACAATCAACTGACACATATCGATGCCCGCATGTTCAAGGACCTGTTCTTCCTGCAGATTCTCGATCTACGCAACAATTCGATTGATCGTATCGAGAGCAATGCCTTCTTGCCGCTCTACAATCTCCATACGCTCGAGCTCTCCGATAACAAGCTCCAAACTATAGGAGCGCAGCTCTTTAATGGTCTATTTGTGTTAAATCGCCTGACAATGTCCGGGAACTCGATTTCGACCATCGACACAATGGCGTTTCGCAATTGTTCTGATCTTAAGGAACTGGATCTTAGCGGCAATGATCTCACCGCTGTACCGGATGCTCTACGCGACCTCGCCTTCCTCAAGACCCTCGACCTGGGTGAGAACCGGATCAGCGAGTTTCACAACGGTTCCTTCCGTAATCTTCATCAACTCACCGGTCTACGTCTAATTGGCAACGACGTCGGCAATCTGACACACGGTATGCTCTGGGACTTGCCGAATCTGCAAATTCTCAATCTGGCCCGGAACAAAGTGCAACATGTGGAAAGGCATGCATTCGAACGTAACATTAAATTGGAAGCCATTCGTCTGGACGGCAACTTTCTGTCAGACATCAACGGTGTATTCACCAGCATTACCAGTCTTCTTCTGCTGAATTTATCAGAAAATCACATAGAATGGTTCGATTATGCTTTTATACCTGTTAATCTTAAATGGCTCGACATCCACGGCAACTTTATCGAAAGTCTCGGCAACTATTACAAAATTCGTGATTCTAAAGTGAAGACTTTGGACGCTAGTCACAATCGCATCACTGAACTTTCACCGTTGTCTGTGCCGGATAGTGTGGAGCTGTTGTTCATCAACAACAATTATATCAACATTGTGCGACCGAATACGTTCGCCGATAAAGTAAATCTTACCCGTGTTGATATGTACGCGAACATGATCGAGACGATGGAGTTGACATCGCTGTTGCTGACCAAGGTACCGGAGAACAAACCGCTGCCGGAGTTCTACATCGGTGGCAATCCCTTTAATTGCAACTGCTCAATGGATTGGCTACCGACCATCAATAATCGAACTTTATCGAGGGAATATCCGCGCGTCATGGATCTTGACAATGCCATGTGCCGTACATCCGGACCTCGGGGAATCGCCATCGTCCCGGCTTCGACCGCACGCTCGGAACAGTTCCTCTGCCGTTACGAGGCGCATTGTTTTGCTCTCTGTCACTGCTGTGATTTTGACGCCTGCGATTGCGAGATGACCTGTCCGGCCGGTTGTAAATGTTACAACGACGGTACATGGAACACAAATGCGGTCGATTGCTCGAGTCTCGGGGTCGAGGAAATTCCACGTAGGATACCAATGGACGCCACTGAAGTCTACCTAGATGGCAATGTGTTGCGAGAGTTGCAGAATCATGTGTTCATCGGTCGTAAGAACATGCGTGTATTATATGTGAACGCCAGTGGAATTGAGTCCATCCAGAATCGCACCTTCAACGGCCTCAACAACCTACAGATCTTACATCTTGAAGATAATCGGATTCGTGAGCTCAAAGGCTTCGAATTCGAGCGATTGTCGCACTTACGCGAGCTCTATCTGCACAACAACATGATCGGCTTCATCGGCAACCTAACATTTTTGCCACTGCGATCGCTCGAGATCCTCAGGTTGCACGGTAATCGGTTAGTAACCTTTCCAGTATGGCAAGTCACTTTGAACGCTCGATTGGTTGAGCTATCGCTCGGCGGCAACCCATGGTCGTGTCGCTGCAAGTTCTTACAGGAACTATCTTCTTGGGTATCGGACAATGCGCACAAAGTTATTGATGCTGGTGACGTATGGTGTTACTATGGTGGCGACTCTAGACCATCTTATCGACGTCGTCTGAATGTCAACGAGACCGCCTGCTCGGATTATTTCGCTCAAGGCGGTGTTATTGAGAGTATAATGGTATCAGACTATTTGCCGTTGGTGGCTGCCACTCTCTCGGCCATCATCGTTCTCCTGGTGATCATAGTACTCGCTTTCGTGTTCCGCGAGCCGGTCGGCGCCTGGGCCTACTCTAAGTATGGATTGCGATTCTTGCGCACGAAACCGGGTAAGGCCGCAACAACAGCGAGCATGGGCCCTGTGGCCGCGATGGCCGCAGGCTGCTGCGACGTCGATCGCGATCGCCTCTACGATTGTTACGTGTGCTATAGTCCGAACGATGAGGATTTTGTTCTACATTCCTTGGCGGTCGAACTGGAACACGGTGCGGCCGGTCTGAGACTTTGCCTTCATCACCGGGATTTGCCTTGTGTATTGCGCGCCTCCGCGCCAGCACCGGCCGTCCTCGAGGCGGTGGACGCGTCTCGACGCGTGCTAATTGTGCTTACTCGCGATTTCCTTCAGACCGAGTGGTCGCGTTTCGAGTTCCGCGCCGCGTTGCACGAGGCATTGCGCGGTCGTGCCTCCCAGCTGATTGTCATCCAAGCCGGCCACGTTGGCACCGAGGTCGAACGCGATCCCGAGCTGCGGCCCTATCTGAGAACGGCCGCGCTCATACTCACATGGGGCGAGAAGAGGTTCTGGGAACGGTTAAGGTACGCCATACCGTCGTCCACGACAACTGCAATTATTGCCACTAGCACTACTACTACCACTGCCGTCGGCGACGTATCCGTCGAGAGCAAATCCTCGCCGTTGGTCTATAAGCGCAATATCAACACCTACACGCTGGATGGCGGTGTCGGTGGTGTCGGCAGTCTCGAGAAAACCGGGATGTCGACACTGCGTGGCGGTCATCGCGCCGCGCTCTTCAAGGACGCCTCATCGGCGTTGATGCTGCAACACGCACCGCCCGCCTACTCGTGCGGCGGTGCGCCGCTTTCTCCAATGCTGTCGCAGCAGCAACAACAACAACAACAGCCACAGCCGATGCCGCCGTCGTCGTCGCCAGCGCAGCCCAGGTTAACCGTCAATCACGCCTACCGGGACACGATGCCAGCCAGTAATCTCGTCACGACCACCGTCGCCACCACCAACACCGCCAACTGCGGCATTGGCGAAGACCACAGAAGACCACTGTCCGAGCACATCTATTCGTCCATTGACTCGGACTACTCCACCCTCGAGAGGACTGCCTGGAGACAGCAACAACCGCCGCCACCGCCGCCTCCACCCACCTCTGGACAGGCCTACCTGGTTTAGCTCCCTATGACCGACCCCGGTATCCTCGCGTATTTTATGGGACCGCGGTACCGTCAATCTGACTGCGATAGCAATGGCGGTAGTAGCTCATTCCTAAAAGGTTGTGTTGGGTCTCGTGTTCGTCCACGTGATGCACGATCAACGGCTTCGATAGACTATGTAATTCTTCAAGACGTGCGCGTGCCGAGCCACAGACCCTCGCGAGATACGTGTACATAGTTCAGAAACGTCGTCGCGAAGAATGAGGGACGAAGTGTTCGCATATCATAATTCTCTCTGGAGATTTTGGAGATGTTTATTGCGATAATCATTGCATCGATTTCCTTCTTTTTTTTGCTCAACAAAAATTTCGATTTTTTTTCTGTCGCTGTAACATGATCGACGTTTCCCTTTTTGTTTCCTTATCATTTTTTTCTGTTTTTTGTTATTTCTATCCCCGTCTTCCTTCGCTCTGTATGTTTGATGTAATAAGTATTTCGGCCTACCCTCTTGTCGCGAGGGTTGTGCGTGTGCGCATCCTCGATATAATTACAAATTTGAATAGCGTCTTGTGAGAATACGTTTTGTTCGGGTATACAGGGTGTCCCGGATTTTATGTTTATGTATAGATGTGGTTTTTCTTCGACAAAAACATTAACAGAACTTTGTGATAATACGTTTAGTCACATTTTCGCGATTACTATTTGCGATGAACGCAAATTAAGCTTCGAAACGTAAGATAAGAAAATATTTATTTCTTCATTTGACTTCAAGATCCTCTTACGTTATTTTATTTTTTATTCAAGGAGACTTCTTTCGGGCGTGCTTTATTTAGGATCGAATATCAAAAATAGTTAATAATCTCTCTAAATACTGCAGACTCGAAATTTATACGAGAATCAACAATTATTAAAGCCAAAGGCTCCGAGACTCTCTGTGCATCTCTGTGAATCTCGTTTACCTCACTCGATGACTTTCAGTAAGCGCGCCCAAAGATCTCATCAAAGTTCTCGCGATCGCGCGGATCGTCAAGCCGTCCCTTTCGCGGCGGCGATTTCATCCTCGTGTAAATATTTCTTATCGAATCAATTCATGTAAATAACGCTCTCTACGCAGTATGCGTTCGTGTACGTATGTACATTGTATATATACATGACACGCGTTGCATTTCGACTCGTCGCGTAATAGGATCATGATGCTAGCTTCGACTCTGAAACTCTCGACTAGGTAGATGATTTTTTGTAATTTTATATGTCCGCGGAAGAGAAAGAACAAGAAAGAGTAAGCGTGAATGAGTGAGAAAGAAAGAAGGACGGGGAGAGATAATTGTACGATATGTAAATATGTATACACTCTTTATCGCCGCGCCTCGTGTAAGATACAGTTTGCCGCGTAAAAGAGAAGGTAAGAATCGAAGAGTGAGAGAAACAAAAGCGTGAGGCATGCACTCGCGCGATCCGGCGAGGAGCAAGCTACGCGAGCGCCTGCGCATGTGACGTGAGACTTAACTGTATACTCTTGATTTATTTAAATCATGTGAATAAATTTATAAAATATGTTACTACTCATCTTCGCAATATACGCCTTGATATCTTCTAGCAGTGATTGTCGTCGAGCCCATTTTGGAGAATCCGTAATTCACTGCGGAATTTATTTGAAAATTGCCATTTAACGTGTTGTATCATAAAAATTATATTCAATGTCAAAATACTTATATATATATATATATATATATATTTCACAAAAAAGGTTCTATAAACGGAGAATGCGCCTAAGATACAGTAGAGATAAATAAATTTATAATCTACGATTTTTCTCAAACGTTAATATCGTTTGTCACAGCATTAGCCGAAAATTTTTCATTAATAATGCGGCAACGTTAAATTATTACGTACGGAACGAAAAGATGGCATGCTTGAAAAGGTGAAAATAGTGACAAAACGGCCTAATTGCGCATGCGTCAATACGTAATCGTAATGTGAGATCGGGGCAACGTAACACTTTTTCCTTTTCTCGTTCACGATGTATTTACAACTCGACACACGAGATTTAGACTCTTCCGTCCCGAATTATAGAATTCCCGAGATGGGCTTCCCTTGAGAGCTGCATGCCGAAATTATATAAGTACAGTTCCATAAGCAGCGAGCTTAACGCGAGAACACGAGGAGCACGTGTTCTCTTGAATATGGGGAAGGGAGATCTCTTTCTTTCTTTTGGTGGCGCAAGTTGGAGGAGTCGTTTTTTTTCCCCCCCGCGAACCAAGTTGCGGCGAAATTCGGATCGATCGAGAAAAAGAGAGACAGAGAAAGGGAACTTATTTCCATATGGTAATTTCGCGCTACGATTGGTTAAAATATTCGCGCAAATGCATTATCCGAACGTGTGGAGGAGGGGGAGGGGGTGGGAACAGGAGAGCGGGGTGCAACCGTGTTGTTTCCCACACAGCCTCGGTTTTCTCTCTCTCTCTCTCTCCCTCTGTTGTTACCTATATATCGCGGCGCGCGGCCGTGTGCTGGCTATATAGACCGCGAACGGAACATTGATCCTAGTCAGCGGCGCCGCGCACTCACTGCACACCATCTGCACACTTACATTATTAATGCGCCTACGACCGCCACCGCACCGCGGCCCGCACCCGCGCGGAGACGACGTATGTTTCTGTTGTTTGCGAAATCTTTCCGCGACCAAGTGTAAACACCATAGGAATATCGCACGCGCACGGTGTTTAAGCGCCGTGCGGCGATTCGCGATTCCGCAGTACTGAATCTCGCTGAATTTTAAGCAGGATCTTTTTTTTTATCCACAGTTTTCTTTCTCACTCTACGGATCGCGAAACGGAGTTATCGCGGGGTCGACGTTCTCCTGACGAAACTCTTGCCACCATAGAGAGCTTAACGTCGAGAATTCGAAGACCCGGAATGATTAATATCGCGAATTAAACTTGACATGTCTCATTTTTCAACTAATTTTATAAGTCGACTTCACTTCAATTGTCTTTCGACGTCGCGCCTGCTCCTGAAAGTTTCTTCGGACATTGGTAATTATTAGTGCTCGAAATCATCAGGTGAACGAATAGTTTGGACAGTTCAGATTTTAAGATAGAACGTTAAATAATTCAAACTTTTCGAACTGAAGTTATGTTCAAACTGTTTGAACTTACTTCACAGATTCGAAAGTTCAAAATTATTATAATTTGAACCTAAATTTTTTATCATATTAATGTAGAAAAAAACGTGATAAACTGCTCTTTTGCTTCCAATGTATATACATGTACTATGTTTCCAATTTTCTTTACTGTCCGAATTTCAGACATAACGTATTGACATTATAGATCAATCACTGCTTAAGCTTGAACTAATCGAATTATCTGAAATATTTGAATAGAATATTTTTACTATCTAATAGATCGAACGTACAAATCTTTAGACTGAGCCTTAGTAATTATCAATAAATATAAAAGACTAATTCTTTTTTATAATTTGATATATAATTAAACATATACTTAAACGTTAAAAAATGAAAAAGTTTCTAAACCTTAAGTCCTCTTGAACAGAAAAATTAATCGAAAAGAGACTGACAAATGGTTCCAAATATAACGAAAAATATCGCGAATCAATATTAGATCGACCCGATAACTAAAAATGCTACATTTAGGATTTATTCCTATAATACGTATACATTGATCGTTGGTTACACTCTGAAGATAGAATAACATTACTTTCTCGGGAAAAGATCCGTCGCTGAAAGAAAATACACCGAGGTCACGGCACATATATACTTCGTGAATAGCATATTTTGTCCACACGGGCATAATTATTATTGAGGCTTACGCATGACTTAAATATAAATCGCAATTGTCGCGGAGTGGCGAGTTGCGCCACGCAGGACGGTGCACGAGGTTGAAAAACGCGTGTATGATACTTTAAAGAAATATGGTTTCCTCTCCGCGGGTCTCTCTCTCTCTCTCCGTATTCTAGCGCAAGTGGCCGCGCTCGGAACCAGTTTGCCCGCCTTGCTATGGAATGTAAGGACGGCTGTAATTATTTGCAGCGCGTAGAGCCGCTGGCCGCCGCGATCGGATCTAGGCGTGTAGGATCGCCGCTATGATCCCGCGATCTCCTTGCGGTATATCTCGAGGGCCGCCGTCCCGATTTCCATCCGCCGTCATCTCCCGCGATAGGCCCCCATTGTATCCGACACCGCCCGCTCGGCCCCCTCTTCCATCCTTTTCCGTTATCGGATCCGCGTCGTGGAACAGAAATCCACATAATTCGCGCATAGTTCGCAAGTACCTCGCGCCCAACACTTTACGACTAAGTTAAAATTATTCTCAGTCCGGAATTTATCTCACAGAGACGCTTCCGGTACTGTCTGCTGTGTTTTAATTACTCGCACGTTGCGTTCTGTGCATCAAAATACGTACGAAATAGGTACAATTTCAAATTATTGATAACGTATTTATTCTCTGTCAGTTCGCGTGATGTATTAAAAATGCATACCAATATTCATCGCATAACCATATAGAGAGAGAGAGAGACTTTCATTGAATAATAAAAACATGTTTACAAACGATTGTTAAGGAAGAGGGGATCTCGGAAAATTTTGTGATTCATATATATTTCTTATCTCATCAAAATTGTATTCTCGAGACACTACCATGCTTCCCACGTTTAAAAAAAGATCGATATTGCATGAGATACGAAATTTTCCTGAAAGTTTCAAAAGACTTTCTTGAGGTTTTCCCGATATTTACCTCACGAACGATAACACGGTGTGGTTTCGGCTTAACGCGAGAGAAAGAGAGCCCGCGATAATACGCTTGAGCGTCCTCGAGATTCGCGAGAGTACCTTTCACTGGGCATTCGAGAAAGGGTGGGTGCCACGCGTCGGCGTCAAGTTCGTTATTTGGGTCGTTCTTGCGAAATACTATTTAGAGTTCGCCGCGCGCCGCTCGTCGGCCTTGATGAACGACGATCTCAGTGGCGTAATCGGCGACAGGTCTCGTTGATTCGAGAAGATGCGGCGGCCACCTGCCTTTCGATGAAGAGGCTGAATCCATTTAACTCAATGAACTTGACTGCCTCAAGCATCCTCTTTTCCCCACTCGAAATCTGCATTCGTGTTTCTGGCGGTGGTTCAAACTAGCTTATATTCTTTATGTATACGAATGAAGTAATTAGGAAAGAAATCACAGCTGAAACGCTTTTATTTATGATAATGCTTAATGCGTACGCGCGGATACCAAGGGAAACCTCTTAACGCTAATATAACGAAATATCACGCGATAATGTCCCGTTTACGAGCTTCATAGTTAACAGTGGTTTACGTTAGCGACAGTTATACGTATTACACAGGATGTCGTGGGTGGGAAGACAGTTAACGCCGCGAGTACACGAACGTGGTGGTAGGCAAAGCATGAGTCGTGCAACAACCTGGTCGCTCACCTCTCCTATCAACGTCCCGCCGAAGGAGGTAACGAGAAACCATCCGTTTACCCTATTCGATCGGCTAATCGAAATGGCTAAGCAAGTGTCTCGAGGTGTAAACCTCACGGCCGTGTAAACCGGGGCGTGTGGTCCGCCTCGCATTCGATAACGGCTCGAGATAGCCGAATTCATTTTCGATTCGCTCACCGGCTACACACACCTCTGCCGCCACCTCGATCGCTCCACCGGGCACGATCCACGAGAGATCTCGTCCCGATTCTCTCAAGGTGCGCTGCGCCGCGCCGGTTAAAGTGGTTTTTACGAGCGCACTCCGGCTCAAAACCGGCCAAAGCAAAAGGGCGAAAAAAGAAAGGGCACGAAAAGGGCCAGGGTAAAAAACTTTGCGTACCTACCTATCTATCTGCCTACCTACCTACCTACCTACCTATCTACCTACCTACCTACCTACCTATCCTACCAACGAAGAAGCACGTGCGCGCGCGCGCGCACGCGTTAAAATCCTCGTCCGTTCTTAACACGCTCGAATAAGCAACGAGGGCCGGCGACGTCGGGCCTCCGCTCGCTCGCTCGCGAACTCGCTTGCGTGTAACGCGCCGCGGTCTTCCACACACAAGCTAATCTACATGTACACGCTGTATATACGTGTACATACACGGACACCATTTTCCCGTGGCGAGGCGAAGTCGAGCGAGATATCGTTGGCGGGTTTTGTGACTTGCGTGACGACTGCCATGTTTGCAGAGAGAGAACTTTAACGCGCGACTCGTTGCCCCGCGTGCCCCGTTCTCGTGATACCTACCTCCCTCTCTTTCGCTGCCCTCCGTTGCCCCGCGTATTCCTGCCACCTGCGCCATCGCTCTAGCTCGCCCTGCACGCATGCAACATAGTCGCCCTCCCGTACCCTCCTGCTCCCCCGGCCCCCTTCCCTTCCACCCGCTCTTTCCGCCTCCGCACGCCGTGCACACGTCAAGTTGCATCCCCCTTTCGCCCTACCTCTCCCGCTCCGCGCACCCGCACTCGCGTCCGCTTAAACGTGTACTAGTGAACCCGGTAATTTCGCGAAAACTGCCACCACCGTCGTCACTGTCGCGCGGCCTTGTTTCTTTCTCTCTCCCTCTTTCTCTCACCTTCCTCTTCCATCTCTCTTGTTTTCCCATAATAAATTTGCCCCTCTTCGTTGATCTGACTGTCGATCTTTTCCCCTTTTGCCATTTCTCCCGTTCGCCCTTTTAACGATACCATGAGCTACTACGACACACCGTTACGGGGCTACCCCGAGGCGGACAGAGCGCGCACACCACGTGTCTGCACGCGATCTCCTACCTTGCACGCTTCCCTCGGCGTCGGCGTCGGCGTCGGCGTCGGTAGCGATGTCGGCGAGCGATTTTAAAGACTGTTGGTCTCCGCAGAAAATCGCGAAAACGTGATCTCGATGCGGCGCTCGTCCTCTTCCGCTTTTCCAATTCTATTAAAAGACCATTGTCCACCTTTATCCCTGATAAGACGTCGCTCTTATCGCGAGAACGCTCGCTTTCGCAACCCTCTCCGACAAACACTCGATCGTCCGCGCGGCACGGAAAGCATACCCCTCTCGTACGTCTTCGTTCGCCTAACCGCTCGCTCGTACGCGGCCATCGTCGATGGCCCTTTACAATTAATCAGTCGCGCGAACCGTCCGGATAAGAGCCACGCACACGGACGTACACAGCCGTCGCAGAGGCATGGGCGTCGCGAGTTGATCGCGTCTCTCTTTAAAAAAAAAAAGAAGAAGAAAATTAGACGAAAGAGATGTGTGATTTAACGAAATAATTGATTGCGAGGTCATAGTGCATTTTGCAAAGCGAATTTTACACCACGATCTACCGTTTTTTAACCCATTCTAGTCAAGCTTCTATCTGCTCCACCGGTCTGCTTCGACAGGCATCAGAGCAGAAATTCTCTTCCTCATTTCGACGTCGCAGCTTTGAGTCGCGGCTCTGAGCACCCTCGAAATTAAAAGTAAATTCACGCAAGAACGATTTTGTACCTCCAACTTTCGCATTTCTTTTTTGGGTATTTATAGATGTATCGTACATATTATGTGACTTTTTGATATTGTACATTTTCATTTCGCCAACCATCATCGATATCGAATTTACAGTGATGAGCTAAAAATGAGGGATTTACTCGCGCTTTTTGGGTACCTACTTATCAATATTGTATACATTATATATACATAATATAATTTATTTATGTAAAACATATACATATATTTTATTCATCTGGACATCAGATGTACACATTCTACACTAAATACTAATAAGTAAGGAAATTTCCTCGAGGCACATGCATCCTCTCCTTCCTTTTTCCCTACCGGCTCCTGTCGGAGAAACCTCGACGCGGCGCCCATGTCCGTACATAGGTGGGCGAACGAGGCGGCGATCTAAACTAGAAGGTTCCGCGCTGCGTGACCTGTCACCGTGAGCGTTGCTAGATTTATACGCGGACGCTAACTTGTCGCATATTTACCCCCTCCCCCCCCGTCGTCGAGCTGTTGCCCCGCACCCCTTCCGTCACAATCCTGCCAGCCTTCGCGAGCTTGTCTGTCCGACAGACCCTCGTGTCCTGCGAACGTCTCGCCTTTCGCCTCGCTCTTACAGCGCGAAATTTGCCCGATATACGAAGATTGAGAAGTACCCTGCTTATTCATAATACGTATATTCGCTCCAAGGTGTACACTGAAAAAAAAGACTGGTTATAACTACCAAATGTATAGTGAAATAGTGTCAATTAAATATTTGGTCAATGTAACCAAAAATAATTTTACTTTTCTAAATATTTAGTAACTTATACCAGATTTGATAATATTTACTAAACATTTAGTAAAATAAAATTATTTTTGATTATATTGATAAAATATTTAATTGATACTATTTCACTATACGTTTGGTAGTCAACCAGACTTTTTTTTTCAGTGTATATTATTTTAGAATTTTGCGGGTTTTTTTTCTAGAGATTTTTAAGGATTCAAGATTGCGCAATAGTATATATTCGAAATGGACAAGGTTGAACGACACGCGTATGTTGACGTGCAATCAAGAAGAACATGATCGGAGGGAGCGTTTCTATTATTTGCTTTTCCCTTTTTTTCTCGTTCAGCGTAGCCGCACAGGAAAAACTAACGAGATCTTTTTGTTATCCTCATCCCTTTAAACTGGCCGAAACGTCCAACTGTGCGGAGCTCCTCGCCCTACGGTGACACGGTCCAACAATGCGGGGATAGACGGCCCGCCGCCGGATTCAGACACCGACTGTCACACGCCGACGATGACTTTTTTTTCTTCTTTTGCCAGCCGGTTTCTTTCGCGCTCAACTGCGCCGCGGAGTAGGCGCGCGCTCGTAACGCGGTCAGGTAAGCCGGCCTGCCGACCCAACAACGTGCATCGACCACCCGTACAGGGTGTCCCATAAGGTTTTCACCGCCCCAGGAACCCATTTCATGGCAAATCTCGAGCAAAGTCATTCCTTGCGGAAAAATACAGACGCTAGGCGCGATCTGTATAATTTATAGATTTCTCTTTTCTTTTTATTCTTTAAAATTTTTCTACGAAAAGCGTAGAATACGCAGCACAGAGCTTGGCGACCTATTTCGTAGATGGAAACGTCGCTTTGCGCGATGTTTCCCTCTAAAAAACATTTTTTCGTTATATCCTCTCTCTACTTGTACTAGCAAATTTTCTAATATAGATGACGTTTTATTCGAAGTCGCGCTAGTACATTAAATTTGAAAACACATTTTCCAATGTATTACATATACAGTACAAAGTTTTACACAGAGAGAAAAAATTGTAGTGGTGACTATAAGGGGACAACCATACAAATTTTGTTAATATAATTATAATATATAATTAAGTGAACTA
>QKQZ01047503.1:254-12161 GCA_003595255.1 Solenopsis fugax
GAGATACATCAGCTCCGGAATCACGACTTTGTATTTGCGATCGATACCAGAGATAAGCGACATGCGGCACGGAGGGACGGGGAAAGGGGCAGGTGGAGGAACAGGAGGAGACAAATGAGCGAGTTGGCAGCGCGCGGTGCGGCGGCGGCGGAGGCGGAGGCGGACTGGTCGGTGATTCCGAGATTGCGAATTCGAGCTTCGGCATCGAATTCAATTTTGCTGCGTACAACCGCGAGCTGCGCATTAACCGAGTAATATTCTATAGATTAGCGTGACCGCAATGGGAGTAATTACTCGAACAGTTGGCAATGACTCCGTTCGACTGTTCAGCGGAATTAAGGCACAGGCGAGCAATGCGCGATTAATGAAGATTACCATCTATCAGCCGGTCTTCGTCGTCAAGTTTCCCGTAACAAGTGACATGTACGATAAACAGAAGAAATTACACGATCTATCTTTTTTTGAGATTTTATACAAGAAACACAATATATTTTATTTAGTGTACTGATACTAACGAGAATATTCTGATAAAAATGGTATCATTGGAAACAATCGCAATATTTTATCGCACTGAGAAAAAAAAGTTGCTGACTAAAATTTTCAACATGATTAAGGATGTGTAGGATAATTTTTTAAATATTTAGAAAATCATGAAAAAATTACAGATTCTTTTATATTGTATTTGAAAGTAGAAAAATTTGGTGGCGATTTTTTTATGTGGATACAAAACTATTTCGATAAGAAGCAGTCATGTGCTCTAATGAAAATATAATTAATAGTGAAACAAGAAATAATGAAAAAAAATGTGAATTTTTATTTAAGTACTTTAAATATTCAAGATGATTTATGTAAAGTTTCATTGCGATGCAAGGATCAGTTCTGTGAAAATAAACAAAATTTATTTATTTATTATTTACAAAATAATTAAACAGACAATCATAATAAAATTTTGTATAAATTATCTTGAATACTTAAGTACTTATACAAAAAATTGAGATTTTTTTAACGTTGTAAAAAAATTATTCAATTTTTAATAACAAGTACAGTAAATAAAATAAAAATGTTATTAAATAAAAATATAATCTTTTTCGCACAATTTTTATATGTACATGTATATAGTTTATTTGAAGTAATATTAAACACATTTCCAAATTTTATTTACTTTGCAGGAACTGTATGTCCAATACACCCTTAAATTTTTTCAATTCAAGTATTTTATGTATTTGAATTAAATACACAAATACTGAATCAAAAAATTTAATCAAGTTGAAAATTTTAGTCAAATTAATAAATTTTTTTTCTCAGTACATGTACGAGATTATTTTTGAGAGCACGAATTTTGAGATGGAAAGTATTCTTTTCCCGCACTATATACAATATACATTGAAATATAAGTCACTAAGCTTTCCCGACATACCCTTTCATTAACAATCCTTTTTATTTTATTTCACCTGATACAATATATGTCGTATATTCGTGTTTGTCAGTTTTCCACCGTCTGTTTGGAAATTCGTTGACATATAGGAAAAAGAGATTCCTTTTTTTATTCGCTTTACACTCAGCAATATGCTATTTTATTTTGAAGTCGATCTCATATTATTTTTGTGCAAATTTTTTATACAACGATTAGCCGTATGCGAGATATTCAACGGAAAAAAATACTTAATATGTATCACTATGTTTCAAAATTGTACTGAATAACTAAAAATCTATATATTTTTAGTTACTGCAATGTAGTATGGTTTTGGAACGTTTATAATACTATAACTTGTTTATATTAAAACGTGGGAATGTTTAATAAAGAACGTGCAGTATGTGACATTGTAAAAACATCATTGTAACAAGAGCATATGTGTATATACGTAAATAGAATAATTCCAAATATTCATTCTACGTGTAAAATTTAATCGTTCAGCAAATTAATGCAACAGCAACGTAACTAATAGGTAAACTTCTAGGAAATTGTAAAAGTTAAGAAACCAAATTAAGTGGAGGGAACGAATGGTACTATTAATTTAATATCTAAACTTTTATTTCCAAAGGTCGTTACTGTCACATCTGTTATTAAAATCAGCACAGAACAGGTAGAGATCGAATATATTTCATTAGAAATATAGATATTAGAAAAGAGCCTTCAATAGATGGAATATTATTGGTAGTGACAGTGAATTTAAAATTTAAATTATTACGAGAGAAAAAAGAGAAGGGGGGGGAGATAGGGAAAGAGGGGGAGAGAGAGAGAGAGAGAGAGAGAGAGAGAGAGAGAGAGAGAAACACATTGTCTACATTGTCCATTATATCTCCATGAGTTACATAATATGATATATTAGATTTCGGAAAGTTTACTCATTAACGCGGAGCGTCGGAAAACATCGTATTTTACGAGGTGGTGGAAGAGGTACAGTTGATGGAAACGTAACTACGGGATCTGTGTGCAGTGTAAAATATCATGTAATATCAAGCAATGCGGCAGAAATAGTATGTGCGTTCGAACGTTTCGTGTTTCTCGCGAGATAATTAAAACCGCCTCACGTACACACGTCGCGCGTGGTGGTAAATTATACCGAGACTAGATCGATCTTAATTACCGCGACAACTGGCTATTTTTGCACCAGATCATTACTACCGCATCGTCTTGTGACGCACGCCACAGAAATGTCATTGTCAAGAGATTCGATCTGGCTCATAAATTATAGGACATTTTTAGACATTTCATTGATCGCGCGCGGCAACTTTTCTATTTCTTTATTACGACGTGAAAAGATCCAGCGCTTAGACAACAACCCGAGAAAGAGAGAACACGAAATGCGCTGTGTCAGAGCGTTAAATGAGAAGGCCCTAGAGTTTTATAATAACGTTCCCGGACACGCGAATCGTCTTTGTGGAAAAAAGACTGTATTAATTTTAAATTACTGCGAAGCAGGTAATTCGCAGAAAATACGTCCAAGGTTATTGAGAAAGCTACACGTTCCGCGCGTGTGTCACGCTACATGAGACATAGGAGAAAACTGCTAAATGCCTAAAATGACGTCACCCACGCCGCCCGACGTACTCTGATGAATTAATACACGAACACACGTCAGGAGGCAAAACTTCCTGGTCTTCCTGTCCCCGTCGCTGGTATTAAACTGGCGAGGCTATCGTCGTCGGATCCTTGAGCGGCTTAATGCCTATCCACGACACAGTAAGAATTTCGTGCTCGAAGCGAATATTATTAACGTGACTCGGCACGATGAGACAGAAGCGTCTCGAAACTCGATATGAATCAGATAGCACGAATTCTGCCCTGACAAGTAGAACGCAATCAACGCGACAAATAAAATTGCATTTGTTAAAATTAATAAACGTTCATTTGGACGCATTACAGTTTTCACAGATATGCGTGATCAAATAAAGTCGAATAATAATAGCCCGATGATGACATCAGTCGTTTCCACGCGAAATCCGGTTTAATGAATTTATCGGATATTAGTATTTCATCAATCGAAGTGAGATTCTACTGTTTGTGCAAAAGGGTACAAAAAAACAATATTCACTATACGCCATATGTAGCATAGTAGAAAAAAGTTTTAATAAATATATATTATATCTTATCATCTTGTTTAAAATATTTTAATAAATGTTTAGAGTAATGAGCAAATAAGTAAAGATGTAATTAAAAGGGCATTAAAAGCACGAGATATATAGAAGAAGGGGGTAAGTAGCCATTTTCATTTTACTGAATAACTTTGTTAATAATCAATATTTTATATTGAAACTTGAACGATTATATTGTCAAAGTGTCGTTTAACAAATTCTGGACTCAAAGTAATGAAATATTTATTACTTGGGATGTGATTTATAAAAATGTGACGTACTGCATAATCGATGAAGGAAGAAAAGTGGTGTAATATGGCTGTAACTAAAAAAAACGCCTAGTATTTTGTTACAAAATTATATATTTTTAATGTTCCATTAGAATTTTCCTGTGTTCAGAAACATTAGAGATATCACTTTATCCTTGTTTAACATTAGACAACAAGGATAAAATGATAATAGGATCTCTAATGTTTCTAAACGCAGCCCTCTAGAGTGACAATCGATTTATTGAAGAAATATTTCGATATGAAAATTATGTTTAATAAGCTTAAAAGCCATATTAACAAAATCCAATGTGGTTGTTTAACTTTGCATAATTCGAAATTTCGTGTTATAATACGCTCAAGTTTAAAAACAATAAGGATGTGTAATTGAGTGCTAAAATGTACTTTGAAAAAGTTTTGAAGTGCTCCAGAGTAAAAATGCTTTATAACAATTGTCAGCTATTGTATATTGACATATTAGCGCCACTAAAAAATGACAGGCTACTAAACGGATAATTCTATGAGCAATTGTTAGAATTGTCACCTAATAAAACGAAGATAATAGAGATAGCCATAATGTCCACACAGTGGCCATAATACCCCTTTCTCCTCTATTCTTTTCTTCTAAATTTATGGCATTAATAAAAAAAAAAAACAGTTAACACCGAGACTCAGCGAGAATCTACAACGAGCAGTGATACATATTGTACCAGTTTTCTTTTAAAAAAATCACCAATAAAAACGAATTAATATTTATCTAACGCCTTCGTTAAAGGATTAGCGTGAACGAGGCTTTACAACTCGCGGGTCGCTGCGCATCGCACCGCGGCGGCGGTACGCGACGAATATATATACCTTCGGAGCCGCGGACAAGTTGCAGCAGCAAGTGCAACCTGCTGCGCCGGGCTAGATGATTTACAACGACGACCGACCGGTGGCCACGGCCGGAAGAGAAGCGCGGACCGCGAGAGCATTGCACCTCCCTGGGCTCGTACCGCGTTGCGTCGCGCTGCGGCACCGCACGTACCAACCGTCTCTCGCGTACGTCTCTCGCGTAAGTGCGATACGTACAATAGGAGGAAACGCCGAGGAGCAAATTAGACGTACGTGAGGAAGCTCCCGCGCCCACGGTTAATTAATACGGCGCTTCGAGCTGTTCCGCCGTCCTTTCGCGCGCCATTCCGCCTCTAACGCTGCCGGAGACGGAGACAGAGACGGAGGGAAAGAGAGAGAGAGAGAAAGGGAGGAACAGATATGTATATAGAGAGGGAATGTGTGTGCATGTGCGTGTTTAAAACTTGACTTTCGGCTTGCTAATTCGAGTTTCTTCCCTACCATAAATACAATATATAATTAGATTTTTGTCGAGAAGAATGTAACCTTAATTAATTGCAGCTTAACCCGTAATTTATCCGCGACTCGCAACCCAGCGATTCAAATTATTCTAATTACTAATTCGCTCCTCTATATATACACGCGCGCAAAAAATAAAGTCATCGTCATATGTGCATAAATGTGTACATAAACTGATAGCAATCATTTTTGCTATTAAGGCACTTTGTATGATTACTGCCAATTTAAGTAACAGAAATAGAATGCTAAGAGAGCCAGCTCCCTAAAATTCTTTAAGTCTTTTAACGTACTAGAAATGTAGACATCTTATAAATTAAAGCTTAATATTCTATAATTTATTTCTATATTTATCGTGTAATTATAACTTGAGCAACAGATTTTTATATACTTGTACATATATTTATTTTTATAGCGTAGATTCTCTTTTATACATATAAACTTTATATCGATATTTTTTAATAAAAATGTTGCATATTAAAATTCCTAATCCGATGCTATTGTTTTGGTTTTATCGTTTAAATACGTGGTAATATCAACAAAAATGAAATATTAATATTTAATATAATTTCACATTTCAATAATGCTATGTTCTTTCGAATACAAGTTATGCAAAAATTTTTCCAATGCAACGTTCAACATGAGACGTAAATGTAAATACTTAATTATCAAATTTCACGCGATTAACATAAAAAAACAAAAGCCAGTGAATTCTTCCGTTGCAGGACATGCATGATGGATTTATTTACTCTGGAAAAAGGCTTGCAAGAAAAATGAATTTTCTTGTGTAAGAGGTCATATCTTCGAGAAAGTAACATTCTGGACGGAAGCGTTTACCGACATTTACATAAGATTAATGATGTTCGGCGTTGTGTATAAAATATTAAAATATAGAGTACTATGATAGAGTTCTTGTCGCAAAACTAAAATCAATATAACGTATATATAGGTATATAGTAGTTATTCAATTTGCTTCTAGTTTTGTGCTATTATTACTGTGCTACTATTAACGTTATAATAACATTACGTTTATTAAGTTATTTCAACATTTAAACGCATATTAAAGATATAAAAAATTGAAAAAATATGTATATATTTAAAGAAATATACATAAGCTTCATTTTTTATTTGTATAAAAAAATATATATTTATGAACAGCTATATTTTAATAAAGGACTCTCGAGATTTAACGAAATTAAAGTCTAGTAAAAGGCTAATGAGAGTCAAGGGCGGTTCGTACTGCGCCAAAAAAAACAATTACATTAGTGTCCTAAACAACACTTTTATTTGATACAATACAATAATTCGAACGTTTCGACTACTTTTCGAGTCATCATCAGCGTAGTAATACAGATAAGTTCGAATTATTGTATTCTATCAAATAAAAGTGTTGTTTAGGACACTAATGTAATTGTTTTTTGGCGCAGTACGAACCGCGCTTGACTCTCATTAGCCTTTTACTAGACTTTAATTTAAATATATTTATGAATAATCGTAGTAACGTTTCGCGATCGGTTTGAATTCAATAAGTTTATTGAAATTGATATGTAATTGTATATGTACTCTTTACTCTTTTCATAAGTGCACTGGTGTATTATTTAACATAATTAATGCGGGCATGTTTCCATGTTAACAACAGGTGCAGCCGCAGCCTTGTTAGAGATCAGTTTTACGTCTCTTTGATAGCGAGTCGATATTACTTCCGAGCAGTTACGTTCCGACGAATATAATATCAATATTGGCAATTATATAGTCATCAACTGCGTAGATAATGGCCAGCTTAAGGGGTTAACGGAAATTGCTCGGCGCTTTTTTCGCGGACTGATTTTATCTCATCGCCTCATAGCACGACCGGATAAACCGGATTGAGCCTTCGATGTCGACGCGTCCGGCGCGATATATAGACTCGAGTCGAACCGAGTTGAGTCGCACGGCCGCGGCGACGGCTGCGGGATCGGTTTAGCGTTGTAGACGGGAAAACAAGCGTCCTCGATTCGACGGATTCTTCTTCCGCCGCTATAGCAATTTCCGGCCTGCCTGTGGCTCGCCTGCTATCAGCAAAACGAGCGAACACTCAGCGAGTTACACTCAGCGAGTGTCTCGTAAACCGTGTCACAAATGACGGACAGACGATTTTTCACAATAAAAATGCCCTGCAGGATGCAACTTTGAATTAAACGCAAAATAAAACAATAAATTCTCAACGAACAATTGTGTAGATTTTGAAAGAAACTTTGCATATGGAAATTAAGTTTATTTATTGGTAAAATATACACAATGTTAAAATTTCTTTATACGGATCAGTTACGAGATAACGATTTTGTCATCAGCCTTTACGATTTCTTAAACCGGCAATATAGCAATCGTGAATAAATCGACATATATAATGCTTATGATATCGAGAGAGCTTATGCGATAACAGCTCTTCGATCACAACTAATCACACGAGTCTGAATATTTCTGCGTTCTGGAAAACAGAAGTTGTTTTTTTTACGTAATTTCGTGCGCTGAATCCGAATTCGGTCGTAAAATTAGTCTGTTACCACATTAATTGCAATTAATCTATAGCGACAAATGCAATTAATTGCAATTAATGCGCTATAGATTAATTGCAATTAATGTTGCGATAGACTAATTGCAATTAATGCACTATAGATTCTCTAACTTCGAACTTTGATGTCACTGCGAAAAAAAATTATACAAGTACAAACCAAAATTGATTTTAAAGATAAAAACTAGTATTTTATGCGAAATTGGCAAACAAATTTTGTTGTTAACAATAAATCGATGAATACGGCCAAAGTAGCTATTTTTGGGCTATTAAAACCAATTTATCTCGATAATCTGACGTGATTGACTAATTCTGTGGACGTATTTGGATTCAGAATACAAAATTGCGTAAAAAAACAACTTGTTTTCCAGAACGCAAAATAATAAGTTTTTTTATTAATTAAAATTTTGCAAGTCCGTGTTATTATGACAAAGGATTGTATGTAATTAATTGCTGCATTATATGTTAGTTAGAACCGAGAAGAGAGATACGCGGGGGTGTTTTGTTCTTGTCGGAAGTAATTTTCCACGAGAATTACGTAGCCGATTCGATCGGAAAAGTTTATTCCGTATTTCTACTTTACTTGTTTACCAAACCGTTTACCTCCCTCGCAGAGATACGTGTCAGTCGTATCGCGACTTACTAGACATTTCGTATATGTGTATGTACGGTTACCGTACGTGCGACTAGCGCCCGTACGTAGATAAAAGACAGACCGCACATTCGTCGTACCGTGTTACGCTGCGCGCCGCGACAAATGCAACGCAAATTGTGGTACATTAGTGTAAATGAATGCGGACGAGTCGACAGTATGCAAAGCGAGCTGCCTGCCTGGACTACATACATACATGCATATATATATATATATATATATATACATATACATACATACATACATACATATACACATATAATACATGTATGTATGTGTACTCACACTTTATATTTTATATATACATATATATATATATATGTACACACATGCAATATGTATGTACTTGCGTTCGCGCGCGGTAATATAAAATTGCACTCGCTGGATACGTATCCCTAGAACTCGCGAAGGGAGGCACAGGGGAGAGAACGAAGATGGGAAAGGTGGAGAGAAAGAGAGAGGAAAAAAAAAAAAGGGAGCACGAGCGGAAAACGTTTTTTCTCCGCCTTGACGCCGCCGCGAGTGGCCGCTTCGCGGCGAGGCGATTTATCAAAAATTGTTTCTAGTCCGAGCATTTCATTTCCGGGATAGGTCACGCGTGAAAGTTCGCCGAGTTCGCGGTGGCGGGCGATCCGTTGATTCGCATTAAAAGTTGAGTCCGCTACTTCACCCTCCTTACTTCTCTCATTTTTCTCCTACCACCCCGCTGCCCCTCTCTCGCGGAAAAATTTATTCCAGACCAGGTGGCTCTCGGCGTGGTAGTGCTGTTGCGTCGCGACGCCGGCGCCGGTTTGTTAGCACCGCTGTTTGATTTGCTCCACTCCCCTGTGCTCCCCGCTACTCGTTTGTCTTCATCGCGACAACGGCAATTGCCGTTAACATTTCCATAAACAACGGTTGTCTGTTCGAGCTCCTTTTGATTACGCGCGCGATATCTCTCCCGGTTCTTCTCGCGCCGTATGAAATGATCTCCCTCATTAAATTCTGCACAATATCCCCCGCTGGTACTTCATTTCGATTATTACGCTATTATCGCGTAAAAAAAAATGCGCGCCGCGCCCCCGCGGTAGCCTCTTATATTCCGTTTCCTCTGCCGCCGGTTCTCTTACCATGAGATTACATTCCCAAGCGTATTTAACTTTGTCTCTCCTCAGACCTCTTTCCATTTTGTCCGCGACGGGAAACACGGCAGAGAAAACACGGCGGAGGCGAACTCTCGAGAGTTCCGTTCATTTGTTCATTTCGTCGACATTCGTATGTATTCTAGCGATATGTATAATATATCGTTTCGCGTTATCGATGTTATTTCATTCGAGAGAAATACTTCTTACGGACAAGCGTCGGACTAAGGAAGATTAATATTGTATTTTATAGAAAGAAAATCCTTTCTATAAAACTGTTCCCCTTTCTACCCCTCTCACATACTGTGCTGTACGTATATATGTATATAAAATATAATGATTTTCCATCTTGACGATCGCAAGACCTATAACAAAGGTCAACGTGCCATTCGGTGATTTTACAAACCGTTGACGATTGTTGAATGTCTCATCCAAAAGTAGAACACAACTTACACTCTTTTTTGATTTATAATATTAAATATACATCTAGTTTAATAAAGTCCTTAATAAAGGTTTTTATATTTATATTTAACAATCTAACACCTTTTAATTTGCTCGTCTGGGCCCTACACTGCTATTTATTTCTGTTGCTTAGACATAATACCTCTTTTTGCCGTTTTTTAAATTAGTATGATTCTTCATCGTATAAATATAAATATTATAATTATATAAACATATACAATTAATTTAAATGTATTTAAATTAATGTATTATATATGTTTATATAATTATATTTATACGATGAAGAATCATACTAATACACAGATAACAATGATAAATTAAAAAAATTCTATCTTGTATCTTTTCCAGGATTATCTGTTTACATCTTACATTACGTGCGAGATATAGCGTGATATTTTAGTAAAAAGAAGTATTATAGACAACTGTACTAGTTTTATTTAAAGCAAATGATGCAAGGCGAATATTTATTTGCTACATGAGACAGTTGAGAATTGCTCCAAATGGAAAGGAAGCTCCACTCAAATAAAAAAGATAGAATTTTTGTTAGAAGCATCGGAAATACCGAAAATATCGGTTGATACAAATCGATTACTAAAACGTTGCAACACTTTTTTTTAATGGTTTCAGAATACATCCTGTTTGTGGAGCGATTGAACGTAAATGGCTAGATTCACAGGTAAGAATCAATCGCTCAATGAGCAGGCTGTGTTCCAAAATCCACAAAAAAGTGTGGCAACCTTTCAGTAACCGCTGAGATTCCGTAACTGTACGGTATCACGGAAAAGAGAAGGAAGGTGAGAATAGGTATGTGATGCAATGATCTGTTTGGATAGAGTTAGTAACTATTTGTGGAATTTTAGGAAAGGGACCACAGATAAAGAGCAAGATAAATAATTCATAGGATAAAGGTCTAAACAGATAGCGAGAGACATCAAGGTTTATCTAGAGTATTGGTTTAGGTACTATTTGTTGAGAAAACTGTGTTGCAAAAGAGATTTAAGAATAGAAATGTGTCGCACGTAACAATCACGAAACAATCACATTAGTAGATTTGTAAACGATGGAAAAAGGGATCACTCACGAAACGAACTTTTTATTAGTCGGGACATTCAGATAAGTAATATGTTGCGCATGATTCTCCAGTAAGGGTGATCTATAATACGGGGTGAAAGAGCGGCCTCGGAAGAACAGTGAAGTGATCGAAATTAAACCGGTCACGTGGAAAGAGACGCCGCCGTCTCTGAGGCTCAAAAGAACGACGAAGAAGAGAGGAGAGAAACGTCGACACGTCGAGCATAGGACAATCGATACTCGGCCGCGTTTCGACGTCAGCACGAGTTCTCGAGTCCTTTACTCTCTTCCGTATAGCCTTCTTCTTCAGCCTCTCTTTCACCCCGTTCCTTTTTCACCTTTCGCCCGCCTAGTCTCCTTCTCTTCTCTTATTATTCCATTTCATTCCACTCTACGTCATGGAGCTGCTCTCGTAATGTCTCGGGCTCCTTCTCACGCGCCGTACGTACATACATACGTACGTACGTACGTACGTTCACTGCGTAAGTAAGAAGTTTCCACGTATAAACCAACGATCTTATAAATACGACGATCGTAAAGTCGGTGCCGACGAAAGTGACGCGAAACGGCGGAACGCCTCCGCCGGCTCGTAAACTTTTCGCGCTCGCATTCGCACGCCAGCGAAATATGAGAATACCGAAGGCCTGGTTATTTCTCAAAATGCTCCATGAGGGAGAATTTCTTGAGATTATATAAAATATTTATTATTATTAATTTATATATTCATTTTTTTAGTATTTATACACTTGAAAAAAATATATGTAATTTAATATTATATTTTTTTAAGTATTATTTTATATATAATATTTGTTTTTAAAATAATATTTATTAATAAATTTAATAATTATATTTTATTAT
>QKQZ01047509.1:0-13934 GCA_003595255.1 Solenopsis fugax
CGGGCGGCGGGCGGCTCGCAATCGCCTTGAAAATGCATGCGCGCGCGTCCTCGCCTCGCGCCGAGGAAAAGTGCATCGAGACACGAAAGCCGGGACTGACTTTTCGAAGTTTCCTGCGCGCGTCGCTCGAAGGGCTTTATCCGACGAACGGCCGAACGACGAGCCACGCGACGTACCTTTCAAGGTGAGCGGGATTCGTCTTCCGAAAAAAAACACCGACGAATGGACCGGCGGAGGTCTCTCACTCTCTCACTCTCTCTCTCTCTCTCTCTCTTTCTCTTTTTCCCGTGTGCTTCAAGTAGCTCCAGACATCGACGCATACGAAATTTTTATCGGGCAAAATATAAGATTTTTATATCGTGTAATAAATAACTCCTCGATAAAAGCGGCGAACAGAAAAATGGGGATCTCACGCGAGGATAACGAGTATAGAAATTCTAATTTGAACTGTTATGGTTCGTAACCTCGTATCTCATAACTTTTCTACCCTAAGTAGTCCCGATTTAATTCTGGCTGAAATGCAACGTGATTCAACGTTCTGATTGCATTGTTAATGCGACAGCTCTTATCTCGACGGTCGAGATCGCTCGTCCGGTAAAAAGAAAAAGTTCTGCGAGAGCCTACCACCAAGTCTTTCACGGTATAGGAATTGTGAATCGCGATATGTAAAATGATACGTGCTGAACAGGAAGAAGGGGAGATACTTGCCTTCGTTTCGTTGTTACATGTAAAAGCGAGGAACAGTAAGAAACGGACGTAAATACATATGCGCATAACGCGCAATCTTGTTATGAAATAGAAACACAATTGTATTTTAACTTACTTCCTTTACTCACAACTTATCCTAAATATCTCATACATTGTAAAAATCTTATATAAATAATTTAATATTTCTACATAAATATTCAATAGCCTCTGTTTCTTTGGACATAAATTACAAAACAATGAAATTCTTCCAAATTACAATGTTTGAAAAAAAACTTAATAAATTGTTGAAAGAAAATTAATTTCCACATCGATTATCATGAAACATCGATCGGCTCGAAATCAATTATAAAGCCCACGGAAAGGCGCGAAAGGATCGTAAATACTAAAACGATTATCTCCAGCGTCATACCTCGAAAAAATGAAGAGGGGAAAAAAAGTAAAAAGAAGAACGAGGTGAAGCGACTTTCGAATTCATTCGGAAGATTCGCACAACCGGACCTACTACCAGATCCGACGCGAGCAACCCGGTCGTAGAGCGCGAACTGGTCAAACGACATTTTCCACGTTGCAAGGTGCCTGCAATTTCTACGGGAGAGATGCATCCCGCCGATGCCTCGGTGCCTCGGTGGCAAACTCAAACTACGATCGACTTTGAGCTCACTCGAAACTTCGATGCGCCGTAGCGCGTGTAGCTAAGTTCTCTCACAGAAGCCGGGAGAGGAGACGCGCCCGCGCGCGCGAGAGACAGAGAGAGAGAGAGAGAGAGACAGAGAGCGAGAGAAGGCAAAGGATAGACGATAGCATCGAAAGATAGAGGTAGGTTGAGGTGAGATGGAAGCGACGAAGGAGACAACACGAGAGAGCGACGAGGAGGAAGAGGCTGAGAGTTGGAGGTGTGGAGGAGGAGACGAGCAGGAGGAGAGAGGAGGATTCGAGGAGGCGGCCTTGAGAACACGGACCACGGAGAGACCAGTGCGGAGGCATAGCGCGAGAGGGAGAAGAAGGGAAACACTTACACACACACATACATACAGAAGGGAAGACGGAGAAAGAAACGGAGGGGAACGAGCGGGGGGAGTCAGAGAGACGGGACGGGAGAGACCAGCCGAGCCAACTTCAACGCGAACGAACTGCTTCACTGGCAAATCATTCGCGGTTCTCATCCCGCGTTGCGATTCTTTTCGAAATCGAGCAGCGCGAGGAGGGAAATAAAGACGAGGCGAAGAAATCCTCGAGTCATCGTCCAAGTTTCCCCGAGTCATCGGAGGTCCGGCTTCGAAATCTACGGGGCGTCTCGACACTCTCTCGATATTCCGCGGATCTCGGCCTCGAGTACCACGAAAGGGTGGGTTCGAATCGGACGTGACGAACGACACTCTCGCTCAAATAAACGCTCCATCGATCTGGACGTGCCAGCAGATTCCTGACATTTTAAAATCTCGCGCACCGACGCAACGCGCGCGCGCGCGTTACGCAATCGAGATGATGCAAGAATGGCGACACGGCAAACGCGCATCGATGCAAGTCGACTTGCGTCCTGCTGCATGACGCGCGAGAAGCCGACAATTTAGGTTAATATCTCTCGTGTTATACAACAAATTTGTCGGATAGCCAACAAGCTCTGTGCAACTTACGAGATTATAAATTATATAAATATCAGATAGATTTTGCGACGGATTTGCCAGCACCGATTAAATTTATCTCTTCCACTTTTTTTACATAATCGCAACTGCACAACTATGGCAAGCGATGGAATACAATAGTAAAATTACGTTTACCAAGTTTCCGACAATATTAGGGATCCCCGATCCCTTTACGTTAAGTTAAGGGATACCTTCGTTCGATTCTTGGCGCTTCGCGATGAGAACCGCTGAAGCGAAGCAGAGCGCGCGCTCTCGGCGCAGGTAGGTCGTCGCTTGAACCCACGGCTCTCTACGGAATATACGGACACTTGGCAAGGTTCGCGAGGTCGCGTGCGCTGCATTTGGACAGGCAGCGCTAATCCCATTATTTATAGCTCAATGTTTGATTTCAGTCGATTGGCTGTTATTTCCGCGTAACGACACTAGTTACACCCACATGGCTTGACGCCGAAAGAGCGCCGGTGCACGGTGTCTTGATACTCGATAGTCAAAACTCGTATCGTAATCTCATGTCGCATAAAACGATATATATTTTGACAGTTTTCACAGTCATTTGCTGAATGTTGAGTTACATCGACATATATATGATGCGAGATGTGCTATTAATCTCAAAGTTTGCAAGCAAATACATAGAAAAGAATATTATTAGTATCAAATCAATACTCATTATCTCATATATAAGCAAGAATATAAATTTTCCTTAAAGAATTTGATTTAACCTTAAATAGATATAACTTGCTTATATGTGAAGAAATTTTACATAGTTTTATCAAGAAAAATATATACTCACTTTTATACATACACTAATTTTCATGAGTTGAGAAAAAAATATCGAATAAGGAAGTAATCTTCAATCAAGTATTAGAATTTTTTAATTTTCTAAAGATCACATTGTGATCTTTAGATGACTGTTAAAATATTGAATTAAAAAAATATATATATATTTTTTTTTCCTGAAATTAAAAATCAGACTCTTAAAGATTTTATATTCTTGCTTACATATGAAGTAATAATTGTTGATTTGATTGTAATTCCTCTTCTGCGTACGATGAACTGTATAATAGATTGTATAGATATTTCCTTGTTTGCTAACAAATTTTTTCCTTATTCATAAATAAACAACCATTCATACGTGTAATGCAAGAGTAGCGAGCATACTACGAACTTATTCAAGAATGAATTATTCGTCGGAGATGAAAGAGCAGGCATATAAAAGCTTCTTTATTTACGGGAGGCCATCAAGAAATAGCGGCGCGCGCGTAAAAATAAACCATCCGAATTGTCGAGGTCGTGACAGTGTCCGTTGTTGAACGGCCACGGGCCTCGTTTGCCGTTTCTTTCGGTCGCATAGCAATGCGAGGTGACGATGTTAATCGCGCGAGCCGGAGACAGGTCGTTAGGCACATTCGCGTGGCCGGAATCTGGATAAACGTTGCTGTCGAAACTGTGAATGAACGAGCGAATGAATTAAACACGGGCGCTTTGTCGCAACAAGCTCGAGTGAGCTAACGAAGCTTGTGACGCGCGCGAGCGTACCTACACGCCGCGCCGCGTCGCTTCCGCGCTGAAACGCCGTGCGACATTTTATAAATAAGCGCGCGGTACACGTGTTGCGCGCTTGGAGCGCGCCGTTAAGAGCGAGACAAAAGAGAAACTGTCACGATGAGTTAGTCAATGTTTAGCTTAGTTTCTGGCCCAATTATCAAATCCATGCGAGGAGACGCCAACGCTTTCGCAACATTGGCGATCCTGTGTAAACACTGTTTCAAACTCGTCCAAAAGATTTCGAGGATAAATTCTTTGGCTTATTCATGCGCGCACAAAGTTGCACACAACCAATCGTAGCAAATGAAGACGAATGACCGATATCCTTACTTTTATCTAGCGTTATATTTAACTCTGAATAAACAAAAAGCTTTGAATACGAAGTTAAACAAAAATCCAAGGCAATTATTTTTTTTTTATTCAAGAAGTGCTAGCAAAATTATTGCCTTTTAATATAATCTTGCTTATCAATATTCTTATTGCAGCTTTCTCATACCCTGACAACAAAATGTTTTCGATTGATTGCATAGCCAGGAAGATCCTGCTCTTCTTTTACTTTATTAACATTTCTGTCCATTTATTCACTTTCCTCCGTATTCAATTGCACAGTTATTCCCGAACTATATTGTTATTTTTCTGTAAAATTCAGTTTTACAACTTTGGTTCATAAAAATCTTACTACAATGCACTGCTCAGTTCTAGTGCACATGGCATGCTCCAAATCTGCAAGTTAACCCTCCAGAACTGACGGTGGATCTACTGGATCTATTGAACCATCAATTATAAATTTTGAATTATTGTCATTAAAAAATAAACTTAGTATTCATTTTTTTATACGAATAATGTCACTATGTTTCTTTAAATTAGTATTTTTCAGTCAACATAAATTAAATCTCACAGATCCAGCATCAGTACACAGAAAAAAAATTAATATCAAATCAACAATTCATTGTTTCATATATAAGCAAGAATATAAAATCTCCTTGGAAATATTTATAATCTCAAAGAGACATAATTTGCTAAGATAAAGAAATTTTGTTTCTTCATGTAAGCAAATTATGTCTGATCAAGATTATTAAATTCTTCCAAGAAGATTTTATATTCTTGCTTATATATGAAACAATGAATTGTTGATTTGATACTCATTTTTTTCTGTGTAACTGTGTTACAGAGTTTTACGTCAGGAGGGTTGCGATGCATCGTAAAATTTAAATTTGCGGTTATTATAATTTCTCTTCCGCGCAAATATTTTAAATAAAGAAAATAATTGCCTTAGTTTTTTTACTTATCCTCGTATAATCGATCTAAATTGAAATGAGATAGCGTGAAGAAGTACAATACAACAATAGTGTCGAAAAATAATCAAGCGAACAATATCAAGCGTATCGTTACGCATCATCAGGCACGTTCACGAGATCCTAACAGGCCTATAGCAGTCAAGCCGATCGTGCATCTCGAGGGGAAAGTCCCTTCGCGCGTCGGCGACATCCGATAGCGGGATTCGTGAACTCTAGGAGATAAGGGATGTTTACACTGACGTCCGAGAAATGCAGCCTACGTGTAAACACGCGCCGCCGCCGCCGCCGCCGCCGCCGCGCTGCAGTGATTCGTGAGAGATCTTCTTTAAGTGGGTGTAATCGAGGAACCTTTCGAGGCAACCTGACCCATAAAACTTAACGGGTACGACGTACGTGTGTATAGATCGACTATCGGGTATCGAGCCCAGATAAGGGAGTAAATGAGCGGGTCGGGTAAATCAAGGGAATCTCATGGCGCCATTGATCTCGACGCGAGCGCGAGAGCCAGGCTATCGTCGTTTCACGGCGAATCTCCGCACACGCGAACCGATTATGCACGTTGAAATCATAATCGTTCGGCGAATATCGATTCGTAAAGCCTAATCGGTTCGCTAAAGAGGCTGAGCATCGATCACGAGTTTTATCGTTTTCGAGATTAATATTCATCCATATTAATTCATCCATATTAATTCTGTCGGCTGTATCTCTACTACGGTGCTGGATAATTACGTTTCATTAATTTGGGAAAATCGTAAAAGGAACGCACGCGTGGTTGCAAAATTGGTTACAAAACGCAATTCTCTCTCTCTCTCTCTCTCTCTCTCTCTCTCTCTCTCTCTCTCGCTCTCATTTGCATGGAAATATTTTATGGCTTGTTAAAATATTTCGTCGTTTTATCAACAAGGATTTTTAAACAGCGGCACGTTGTACGCTTAAGAAATTCATAGCGCCGACAGAAATTTTGGCCACGATCGTGTTAATTAAATTAAAACTCATTACCCAGCAAACCCTAGTAATTTACATTTGGTGTGCTATTACACCGAGGTTTCTAATTAAAATAAACATAGCTTCGTTTGCTAAGTTCATCGCATGGTACTAGGACGGATGCGGCCCTGCGAGGAGGAAAAGCTTGACAATCCGGGGAGACGTTTGCCAAATTACACCTGTCTCGAGAGACACCTGCATCGATGTTTCTAGGTAAACCGTGACTCAGGGAGACCTTTCTCCTCTTTATTGTCTGTATCTCAGCCATTTTTTCTCCTTTCAATAATTCGCCCTCCTCTAACAATACTGTCTGACACTCGGAGTTCAAAGAACTTTTGTATTAATTTATATTTATTTAGGAAAAAAACCTAATCTCTTTTAATATTTTCAAGAATCTCTTTCTGTAACAACTAATGTGTAATTCGACATAATTGAGTACAATTATCTGTATGAGGAATAAAAAGATATTTAGGCTTTACATTGCCACTGAAAAGAAATTGAAGACTGAATTTGTTTGTTTTATCTATCTGCCACATCTATATTAATATATGATATAATTGGATGAAACACATAAAAACATGCAAAATGTAACTTTTCATGATAACTTCTAAACTGGAATTAGTCTGAAAAATTGCAACATCAATATCTTCTTTCATCACCATGCAATGTAACACACGATTCAATAGTTTACGTGCCGCACAAAGTTCCTATCATGTTTCTTATCCGTAATTGGTCACCCAATTACACAAATTGAGCCTCGCTCCTGACAGACGAACTGTTTATTAAAAAGATTAACATCCATATAACCGATATGAATCGCTAATTGCATGGAAATCAGTTTCGATGGAACAAGTGGAAGGAATCTTGTGTAACATTGGAGTGTAACAGCAACAAAATTATTTCGCCGGCTCGATAATTCTTTTGCCGCCTCGACGACTTCCGGCGCGCGCGATCCATATGCATCATGCACGTGCGTGTGCGTATGCGTATGTGCGTATGCGTATGTGCGTACGTGTACGCGTTCCCCCTTGCCAGGCGGCGGAGGTGCGCGTCTCCGCGAATGCTCGCCTTGAACCTGCCGGGCGAAGAAGTTTCACGAGAAACTGGAACCGACGATACGGCCTGATACGCTTCCTGCGCACAGCTTTATGCACAACAACGGCGACCGGTACATCTCTCCTCGCGTGCCTCTCCCGCAGAATGAACCTTTCCTCCTACCACGGTACCCTCTCATGCCCTACACTTGCTCCACTGAAGGAAAAAGCTACTAAACTTTTCCTCCAACCTTGCGCTAATCATAGAATCTACAATAGCAAAGTAAATCAAATATCGTATAAACGCGACGAATCACGACGAATCTAAAAAAGCACGTTGTATACTCGATTTTAATAAACATGGTCGCAGAAATGTTTTGCATTTTATTCAAAAGAATTAAAATAAGAGACATCTTTATTTAAGGTAAAACAATAAATATTGGGATGTTACATAAGTTTGTTCGGTTTTTTTATCTTTTTTTTTTTCAATGAAACACTGCTCGACAAGCATGTCACTGTTTCATTGAAAAAAAATGGCAAAAAAAGCTGAACGAATTTAGGGATTGTAAACATGGAACTTAAAAAAGATTAGAATTTAACGAATCAAATAAGTTTAACTCGTTTTTCTGACTGAATTTGAATCTCTAATACGTAACTCGTAATCTGATATAAACTTATAGATGCGAATCGACACTTTCTTCGTTTTCTCTTAATGTTTGAAAAGACGAAGCTAACTAAATCGACCATACCGTGCATATAGAAGATTCAACAAAAATATCCGATTGTCTAGACAGACAGCGATTGAAAATTCATCGACATTTCAGCAGGATGACATAAAATTCAAAATTTTAAAGTACAGTATAAAGATACGCTGTGTTAATCATTTCTCGCTAGAAGAGCTCGATAGAATTTTGCTCAAAATATTTTTATGTATCATCTAATATGTTACTATATACAAGCGAGTGTAATCTTCTATCGACAAGGGAAAAAAATGTTTCGAGTGACTGAATGACGAATTAATCGAGCAGATCGCAAAATAAATCTACAATTCCATTCAGTTTCTTGCCGGTGTAAAAGTAGATCGCGATCGTATAGAGCTCTTGCTGATACTCTAAATGATTCGCACGTGCGCCGGTTACGTCGCGCGTCGCACCGACGCTTACTTTATATACCCTGTAACTAACTGGGGAAACACCGTGCGACGTACGTGCCGCACGCTAATCCCGTTCTAGTCGCGCTAGCGGAAAGCCGCTAGAAAGACAGCCTGCGGCTGTCTCGCTTGAAACGAGAAACGACTATGTTGCAAAAACAAGAGCAGAATCGCCCTGCATCGAACAGCAGGACTATTATTATTGTACGCGCTTAATTGTAAGGAGTGTGTTCCGGAAACTGGAGATAGCCGCGTCTCGCCGTTGATACCAAATAACATAATCTCGTGCATGTTATCTATAACGGGTCTGCATCCAATGATAATCTATCCTCGCGGTTTCCCCCCACGTATAAATTATATCACAAAATTTGCATCAAAGTTGAGTACATATGCTTCGATAAATATACATTGGAAATAGTTTTTCCTCCGCGAAAATAGGGCTGAATATTATTTCTTCTAATTTGCGAAATCTATAAAAATTAAATATTGCGAAAGTATAAAGATTAACAATTATTAAATTACAACTTTGAAGGCGCACTTAACAGCGTGAAGATAAGGTCTGTCATTTAATACGCGATATTAAATCATAGCGTAAGATTCAACTTAAAAGTCCGCGAAAGAAATTCATAATTGAAATTTCGCGAAGCATCTCGTAAACTTTAAAAATATTCATCACAAAATCATCGTTTCGAGACCCTGAAAGAGAAGTAAGGTGCCAATTCGCTTTTGTCGCGAAGCGATCAAGGTTCTTCTTATCCTACCGAGAAGCCCGCGATAAGATAAGGCCACCGACAGTGTTCGTACTTCCGATCGTGCTTTAAACGCTTCGCCCGCGCTTTGATATTCTTCATCGAGCTACTCGCGATTAATTTTTTTACTTACCTCGCATCGCAAATCTAACGCGATAAATATTTCTTTTTTACGACGACATTAACGGGCGATATCAACGTGCGAAGCTATCGCGACGAAGCTCGCACGTTTGCACGTCACCTTCGTAACTGTCTTAGAACGTACGCACACGTGCTCCAGACCGCGACGTTTTGCAACGATTGCAGATTTCGAAAACTCGGTTAGATCGGTTAAGCTATCCGATGCGTCATCGCTCGCCTCGCGATAACGCTGTGTATTTTTCTTTCAAGCAAATTTGAAACAACGTCTTGCGCGCATGTACGCGTAATCTCAGTGTGCAGCCGGTGCAAATATTTGAATGATGTAATAACCTACGTTATACCTGGCGAATTTTAGAAGGAGAACGCGTCAAGGTTGCGCCTTGCGCAGATTATCAGAGCTGTTCTTTTTGCTTTTGAGAACAACAAATTAGAACTTATCTTCACACGTCTCATTATTAAATAAAAAATTCAAGTTTAAAAGCTGTAGAATTTATTTATGTACTAACGCGAAAATTTATAACTGTTGCTTCTTTTATACATTATCAAATATTTGTTAACTGTAATCATATCGTCTATGATAATTCCGATCCCAGACAATTTTCAAGAAAAAGTGCGTAAAAATCAAAGTTCATTCAGAGAAATAATTCGAGATTTACAGAACAATGCTGCGATACTAAAGCAATATTTACTACATGAGACAACGTCTGGGTTTTCCAAGTTACGAAGTTACACGTATGCTAAGGAGCTCAGTCAAGTGTCGCAAACTAGTCAAAGCAACTCGGCGGTACATAAACGCGGGTTTTCTTATCCGCATTACATATCACGATAATAATCTTGCAAGATGATACAAGCTATACTTAGCTCGATTAAAAGCAAATTCGCTCAGAGAGACACGTTTACGTGTCTTAGACTGGTATTACATTTGTCGTAAAATAAATTTTTCAAGCGTGTTGATTGGCTGCAAGACAGAGAAATTTTCTATCTTGCAGCTAACCATCATACTTGAAAAATTTATCATATAATAAATGTAATAGTAGACCTTAGAGCGAATGAAAAATACTTTAATCGCCACACTTGGAAACTTTTTATAATGTCCTATATAAAATTTTGTGTAGTGAAAAAGCATCGTATGAAGTTTAGGTATTAAGGCAGAACTTTGCCTTATGTGATGGTCAATCAGAAACCCACGAGCGATAGTGGGTTTAAACGCGTATGTTAAATGGGATTGTCGAGCATCGAGCACAAAAAGAAAGAAAGCTGGTTTTGCGAGCAAAGTAGCATCGTCATTCGTACGAATGTAGCAGGGTGGAACGCTTATGTTAATGAGTCCGTGCGATTACCAGACGGGGACGGTGAACGTAGATGATGTCGAGGTGATAGAGACGTCCAGACCGGATACGAAGAAGGCCGAGGAGAAGTACCGGATAATCGTAGTCATGCACATACCAAGTATCGACGTTCTTAACCCCTGACTACTTTTCCTGGCAGGACGAGCCCCGACGAAGGAGGAAGTCGCGGAACGTGCACGCACACCTGCGCCAGGGGCACCTCCCACCTGCGGGCCACCTGAGACACCGAGATACCGCGCGGACGCGAAGACGACTTTTCGACACACCTGACAGACGGCGACAGACACTCGAGTATCTGCAGTGTAAAACCGATAATACTCTTTCTCCAATCTCGCGCGCAGTTTTTCCATCCAAGAAAACAACTGATATTCGCAGCAAGTTCTATTGTATTTTCGCGACAAACAGATGGAGTTTTTATTACACGTCTTGTTATAAACGCGTTGTGCAAATGAGTGAATTTGGACGAGCTAATTGGTCGATTTTAATATTGAAAACATGGTTTTTTTGGCGAAAACCTCCGTTAAAAATGACAATTCGGCAATTATGGAAATGGCAACATTCGGGAAATCTTTATGGACTTTTCAAGCTGTATTGTATTATTCTCAACCACATTGCGCGGAGCCAACTGTGCAACGGTGACCAGGAAGATCCTAGCCCAGGTAACGGATTCTCGGGGTATACTGTTACTACGCCTGAGAGAACGTACTAGTGAGCGACTACCGGACGATTGGCACGGAACGAAGTATCGAGCCGTAAAACAATTGTCTAAAAATACCCGCGGTAGAAAAAAAACTCGTTGGCCCGTGACCGAGTCACGGAATAATCTCGAACCAATCGAAGACAAGCCGTGAATAATCTCAACATAACATTGCCCGAAAGTCTTCTATATCCGCTAACTCTTCCAATTTACTCCTTCGTTTAAAGGCTGCGTGTCGCGCAATCGGAATATTTTTTCCGACGATAAATTTAATAAATATTAAAATAATCACACATATATGAATACTCACTTAGAAATCATTTTAGAAACATTAAACAGCATATATTAATTTGATCGTTAAGAAATATTATCGCATGTTAGTTTATTAGACAAAAAGTGGAAAGGTGCAAATGTGACCATGCATCTTTCCACTTTTTATCTAGTAATTTATACAATGTAACGCTATTGTGTTCTTATATGAAATTATAGATTATGATATGATTCAAAAGAAATGATACAAAAAGTACGAATAGTCAATGAATGTGCGAACTCTTTGACACTGATCTTGACCGATAGTATCGATTACGTACTGAAAGATTCTTTTATCGGCAGTTAGTATTCTCTTGCTCGTAGGCAAGCTCGAGGCGACGCGACGTGCGGAAAAAAAAAACTTCGACACGTAGAAAGTTTATCGTTGATTGGAAAACAATTTTGTACGAATATTGGAGCATGTCGCGATTATCGACGACACGAAGCACAGCTAAGGACAACGCATAAGCGATGGCAAGAGCTAAGCTTCGCGGGAGATTTCTTCGGCCACGCGATACAGTTTTTCGTAAAACCTCGCGTGACTACCCGGCAACCCTCCTCTTTTCCCTCCTCCACCCTTCCTCGAGTGAGGCCGAGAAAAAGTTTACATACGCCTTCACGCAAAGTTCCACCCTGACTGGCGGGACGCACGTGCGAGTGTTCTTTCGCGTGACGGTGGACTGTTATGGCCGGTATGACGACAGATTACCTATTTATATCATTGTACAGGACGTCTTAGAAACTTTACCTTACAACAAAGCATAGAAATAAAATTTTTTAAAAATATTAACAAGACTTTAAATGATTCAAAGAAAACTGATTATTAAAGCGACCGACTCAATCCTAACTTCGAAATGCAAATAAATGATAAAGACCTTCAAAATATTGCTTAAATCTAATTGTAAAATACTTAAGTAAAATTTTGATTTAAAAATTTGAGCAAGTGTGACGATCAGAAATATTCTTGTTACGTAGCAGTTAATCTTAAATTATAAAAAAATCAATAATATAAAGGAAATGTGTGCGATTTCTGATAAATCCTGTATAATTCTATTTCTCCCTTCACAGCAATCCGCAAAATTGCTTTGAGAAATATCAAAGATCTTTTCTCTAGAGAGAAATAAACGGAAACACTCGGCGCTTTCTCGATGTCGAGCGAGATATCAGCGACGTATGTAGTATTTATTTTCACGTATGATCGAGTATGCAAATTATTCCTTCTGTCGTAATTTTGACGTTTATGACGCATTCATTACAGTAGCCACGGCAAGGAAGCACTATTAACCACATCGATCTTATGAAAATCATGCTTGTCGAACGCGACAGAAAATTTATTGGCGGCTAGAACGCAACATTGATTTTATATGCTAAAATCGTTGAATCACACTTCTTCCAGCGTTATCCCGTAACCATCTTTGCAATTTGCAATGCGATAATTAAAATAAAAAAGTAAACATTTAAAATACATATCGAAATAAAATTATCGATTAAATCGATTATATTTGTCGGTAAAAGGCTTCGAAAAAATTGCAAATCGCATAAAATTAACTGTTTTTGAATCATTTTACTAGATCGATCATAAAATCTTATTCGTATCTCTAACGACGTGAGATGAGAAAATCGCGATTTTTAGAAAGATAAATGATAAAATTTAATTTAGTTTGAATTTTGCTCCTACAATGTGAGAGATGTCACATTTGCGTGACAGAGAAAATAATCTTGAAAACAATTATATCTTATGGGTTATCGTTGTATTTTATGGGCTATCTCTTATGTGCCTATCATCAATTTTCGTTAAATTTTATATATCCTATATATATAGAGAGAGAATCAAAGTGTTGTAATACATTTTAATGTTTTCGATCGTCAAGTATATAAAGTTTATCAAAAAGTATAAAAGCTGTACAGTTTAAGATAGATCAAATGGGGGTAATATACATAAATATATAGAAATTATTAAATAACTTGTTGTATAGTGGTATTAACTTAAAATAAAAAAATGTTGAACTACGATCGAAAAAGTGATGATTTATTACAACAGCTTCCATCGTCTCTCCGAACTCTGCAGAAACGAGAATTCTGGTCGCAAATCTTATTACCCTCCGCTTCCACTTCCGTAAAACGCAAATTCGGCATTTTCGACATTTTGGGCAATTTACCTGTTGTAATAGTGCGACGGGAAAGGCTGGCAGTTGAAGAAGGGATCATTGTGCAAATGCGGTTGTCCAGGTACGCCGGCGGCGGGTCCCTGGGGATGGGTGTGCGGACCCATCGGACCGGTGGGCCCGGGACCGCACATCCCGGGCGCGGCCTGAGGCTGCATCCCG
>QKQZ01047510.1:0-20123 GCA_003595255.1 Solenopsis fugax
ACAGATTGGTCACTGTTTCTAAACGCGCATTCGATTCAAGTAGTAGATGCTAACTAAACGCGTTTCTTCTCAGCATGAAGGAATATTAAGGAGAGGGAACTGCAGAGATTGAAAGTGATCACGAAAAATGTTCCAGAAAAGAGGAAATTCACCGAACGGAATAACTTGGTCCATAGCGTCGCCATCTTGGACTGATTTTATCCTTGTTGTTCACCAAATGTTACGTGCTGACATGACACACGCTGACATTCGTGTCCTGGAGTGTTTTTGGTTAAAAGTACGTATTATAGTGTGAGTGGAAAATTTTTTAATATAATGTAAGAAATGAAAATAAATAAGAAAATGGTATAAAGAGTATGTAATTGTACAATGTTTATTATAGTTAATGTCATGAAATCTATTTCAGAGAGGAGATATCGCCGAAGTGTGATATAATGTATGATCGCACCCGCACGATCGGCGCTCCTTGCGCGATCGGCGCACCCGCGCACTCGAAAAAAAAAATGAAATCATGCTTACAGTGCGTGAGCGTCTATCGCGAACTCATCCTCAGTCTTCTCTTTAGTCTGTCTCAGTCTATCTGTTTTGGGCTGTTTGTGGCACAAAGCACAAGGCAGCAGAAGTGTATAGAGTCCGTTTGGGGTCGCTTACGTGTTCGGACGTGTTCGCCCGTTATTGATATTTTTGAAACCGTCGATTGCATCCAATTGCATCACAATCGACAGCCGGGACGATACGATAGTTATCGTTCTGAGCACCTTGAAAGCTAGATATAAACTTGGTTTAATGACCAAATCGTTCCCGCCCTGACTTATATTGGGGACGGGTGCCCATCAAAGGAAGAAGAAGAAGCAGAAGTGTATGGTGCGGCTAGTCACATTTAGGTTAGCTGCAAGAATACCCTATCATTCTTCTTGAGGTCTTTCTAAGTCTCCTCTAAATCACAGTACCCTATCCTGAAACGTAAAGATGCGATTAAATTATTACGCGGTGCTCGGCTGCAGCGAGAATTCCACTCAGGAGGAGATCAAGCGTGCTTATCACCGGCGCGTACTGCAGTTTCATCCCGATAAGAATGACGCTGCGGACATTCAAAAGTATCACGACGTCAGTGAAGCTTGGCGGTTACTCGGAAATCCGTCATCCAGGAAGCGGTATGATGCGGCCTGTAAGCAGGAACGGTTAGAGGGAAAGGACAGTCTGGTGTACGCGCGTATCTCACCGGATGATCTTGAGGAATCCGCTCTCGAAGGCACATTGTTTTACCGTTGCAAGTGCGGTGAAAATTACTTTGTTGAGCGAGAAGATCTTCGGGAGAACAATGAACTCGAAGTAATGTGCGACGGCTGTACGCTTTTTATCATTGTCGAGAGAAGATCGACGTAGGACATCAAGATAGCTTGTGCAACAAACTACAATTTCTGATAGCACTTGTAGGCTTTTTGAAAAATTTGTAAAATATGACTGAATCTTATTTAATCAAATGGTTATATAAGCGAGATGATGAGATAAACTTTCTATGCAATGATTATAGTGTGATACAATGGCGAGATGACACCCACAGCTGTATAGAAAGAGGTCAAAATCGAACATTTATTTTGTACAAAATATGTTTCTTAGCACAAGAATATGTTTACAGTTTGTAATAAATTTAAAAAAAAAAACAAAATCTAAAATATGCAGCAACATCTTTTTTCTATTTCTTATAAAAAAAATGATACAACAGGTAACACATTCTTATAATATAAACTATTGAGCAATATACAAATAAACACGACACCTAGTCTAACCTAGGTCCAATAATAAAGATGCATTTGCACAAATTGCATTATCCGATGTCATTCATGACATGATTCAGTAGAATCCATATAAAATTCGTCAATGACAATGATGTAATGTTTCTTAAGTCTTCATACGATTCGCACTAAATGTAAAGATCTGGCTAATACAAATATTCTTCTTTTAACAAGTTCACTCAATATTGGCAAGGTTAAAATGTTTATTCATCAAAAACAAAGATTATTGTTCTGTCTTGTGTAAACTTGTACTGATTCGTGATGTTTTGTAAATCTGTATTGCACACAAATAAGTGCTCTATATTTGTATATTGCACCTCGACGGAGTAAAACGTGCGACTTTAAAAAAAAAAATAGTTTTTTTACTGCAACAAGAAAAAATTATTAACTGAACTTTTTGTTTGCATAATTTTGCTTCAGTTATTAAAAAAAAATTATCTTTTCCTTCAATAAACGTCAAAGATATGAAAATATTGGCTTGCAAACGTTTATAAAATATTTGTTTTTAACCAGATCAATATGTTTATATAGGCAAATAAAGTCTAAAATTATATCGCGCGAGAAATATCGAAGCTGAAAATTTAACAAATTCAGTTTGACCAATCTAAGGCAATAAATTATACAAACGTCGCAATATATAATAAACGTTTGAAATTTCTCGTAAAAAGATCTGTATGATCCGAATAACTTATCGGAAGTGTCGTCGATAGTTTTCTCGTTTGCTCCAGGAGGAATGAGATTCTTCGATTAATGTCATTTTGCCTCGCAGTTTTCAGTACGTCTCAGTCGCCTCGTTTTCATCTGCCACCGTTGACAAATGCCCACATAATAGACCTGTTTTACTTACAATGAATCTCATTAGGGATGTTTGTTACTTTTTGCATCGTTGATGATTCCACTGAATCGTTATAACAGCGAAAAGTTCAGAAGTACATTGATAAGCTCCTAGTTTTTCTTCCCCTTCCCGCCCCCTTTCCCCCTCATTCTTCCCGTAAGTTTATGAGTCTTATAAAGCTTACGTTTGTACACCATACATGCGCGTGCACTCCGACAAAACGATATAATTATAATTTCTCGGGTACTTTAATCCACCTGGAGATCATTCGCTACAGCTCTCATTCCCCACGCCCGCCCCCCTCCCACCCTTGCAAGAACTGCCCGATTTTTACAGCGCGTACACAGTCTTATCACAATCACACCATGTAATACATAAATCATTGTACAGCATAGATTAGTTTTTTTAAACTACTTAATTGAAAATATGTACAGAAGTCGTACAAAGAGGGCGATTGGATCCAAGTGGTGGAGCTCACTATTTTACCTCAACATCAAAATCGAGGACAAGCAGTTTCGTCTCCTCAGTACCGTTACGACTACCTACTGCACATACTAGTTTCGTATCACTCGCTCGAATTCTCCACACAACACCACCGCTACCTCCACTTTCCAGAGCAACTAGATTCCTAATGAAATCACCTGCGAACACAACACAAATTGGTCTTGACGATCAATACGCATTCCGATCAGAAATTCTAAATAAGCGGCGATAAAAAAATATACAAACCAGTCTTAACATCCCAGAGTTTTACTGTACCATCGTCAGAGGACGTAATCACAAAATGGCTATTGAATTGAAGGCAAGTAACCGCCGATTGATGTTTATTCGGACCGGAGAGAGTTTGAAGGCAGTGACCGCTAACAATGTCCCATACTTTGACAGTGGAATCAGCGTTGCCTGATACTAAGATATTATTGCGCAACTCCATTCCCGAAGTAAGAGACTGATGGCCCATCAGAGTATGTCTACAAGCACCTGTTTCTACCTCCCACACTCTTATACTCGTGTCCAATGAACCGCTAACAACGTGCACACCGTCGAACTAACGAGGGGAAACAGCAAACGGACAACATGTCAATGCTGACAGAGGCATCAAAAGCGAACATCTAAAAGTAACACATATAGCATACTTACTTGGAGGGAATAAACGCGGTTAGTATGTCCTTGTAAGGTATGAAGGCACTCCTCACGTTCCGGATTCCAAACTTTGACCATATAGTCGTAGGCACCACTGACCACTAACTTTCCATCATATTGCACACATCTGACCGCAGCTAGATGCCCCACGAGCACATGTAAGCACTCCCCTGTGTCCACCTGCCACACTCTCAGTGTCGCGTCTCTACTACCACTGACAACTTTGTTACCATGCAGATGCATACACCTAACGGTCGACGTGTGACCGTATAATGTATGAATACAATGACCAGTCTCCGCGTTCCACACTTTCAAAGTACGATCTGTACTACCACTAATTACTATCGTACCGGACATCTGCGAAGACCACACGCCCCCAGTGTGCCCAACCAATGTCCGTAAACACTGAAACATCGAGAAAAAAAAACATGGGATATACATAATCTCCTCTCTCACTCGTAACAACAAATTCTATATCTTGCACTCGCCATTTAATTTACCTTGCCCGTAACGGCAGACCATACTTTGAGAGTATTGTCATCTGAACCACTAACTATCCGATTGCCGGAGAACTGAAGGCATGTGATAACATGGTCGTCGTGACCTTTCAACACTTTTGGCGTGCGAATCGGCTTCGTTCTCCAATTCATTTTAATATTGTGTTGCCGCATGTAGGCCTGCTTCCAAGGTGACGAGCTAAGGCTGCCACTTCGACAGTTCTTTCGTTTCGGTGGTGGTAGATCTTTCAAGTCTTCTATACCAGCCGCCTTACATTTCTCTTTCCAGAGTAGATTGTCGTCGGCTAGAAATCGCCAATTTCGGCACGTTTGAGCCGCTCTCAGGAGATCCTTCGGCTCCAGGAACGCCAATACCGATAACGCTAATTCCTTCGGCAACAACGATATGAAATCTCGTTGAAATTGCGGCTCTATCACCTGCATCATGTGACGCACTTGCGTGGGCTCGCATCTCTCTATTAGTTCATCTATTGCTAGCATCCTTTCTGCATTTGACCATCTCTGTAACAAGTACACTTGTTTTTTTTTAAAAAGATCTACTAATATATAATTGACTGAATATACAGAATATATTTCATATTAATTCTATCATCGTAATTTTTTTCACTATTATAATTCTTACAAACATTAAGATTATATAGTAGATACCTGAAATTGCAAAAGCCAGCTGCTCATTTCAGGAGGAGGATTGTCCTTGGTAGGAATGACACATCTCACATGTTTACCTTTATCATCTAGCTTTCTCCCAGTCCTAAAGCAGAAAAGGACCGTTAAAATCCACACAATATAATTTTTATGTAATAAAAGATGAACCTTTACATTGTATGAGGTTTGTCCTCTGGATTAAGTTTTTTACAAGGTAAATAACACTCTGTTTCAGACTTTCGCTTTCTCTGAGGTTGAACTGCATCTGATGGCACACTATTATGCGATACTGGGCTCTGAACTTGTTCAGAGAGAACCGCTTGAGATTGTGACACAGGCGATTGACAATTGTTGCTCTCAACTTCCACTGTACATTCGTTATCGCAGAACAATCCACTGTCGCTAATCTATTAACATGGCAAATTGTCGATTACAAGGATATATCACTAAACTTTAGCTTCTTTAACAGCTATAAGTATAATAAAAAGAAATGAAATCACTTCTCCATCTTATTTACAATAAAGGTCAAATTAAGCAATTGCCCCTTCAATTTGTGCGCTTTAAAAAAATAAAATGCAAACAAAACTAATGCCAACTTACTTCACTTTCCCCTTCACTGCTTTCCTCATCACCCTCCTCCTCGTCGTCTCCATAATCTTCAGATTCCTCATCTTGTGGCAACACTGAATGCATAGGATCCAAGGAACTCGGCCCTGGAACTCCCTCAATACCCTCGATACCCTCAATCGGACTAGGACTGGCACCGCCTAGCTTATTATTGTCAGATATATTGTTGGAGGATGGAGGAGGGACAGACATTACTATACTGAGTATTGTGTTTATAAGTATAGTAATTGTACCTAAATACAAAAGTCAACCGTTAGCATAATTGATGTGCAAGTCATTCCGCGGTATGTTTCACTTTATTCGTGTTTCTTTCGTGTACAGATTATAATTTCAACATGCAATTCTAATGGAAAACACAGCGTGTCGCTATCTCGTCGTATCGCGAGAGATCGCACGGAACTCTGAGGCTGTCGAGAAAATAAAAACAGAAAAAAAGAAGAGAAAAGAAGAGAAAAAAAGAGAACGAAATTCGCGAATAAATTAAAATCCGTCGAACAGTCAATTGTCACCATTGTCACTATCGTCGCGAAGATTTCACCTAACCTTGAATCCTTCGCGCAGTAGGCGTGCGACCGCGACTCGCGTGGCCAGCATAGCCTAAAATAATCGCGAACGAACGACGATAAAACGACAACGACGAGCCAGCAGCCACACCCCACGTATCCATGCGAACGACACGACACGACACGACGCGACGCGGATTCGCGACAAGCTGCGTGCGACACAAGGAGCTACGAGAAGCTGCGTAAAACGGGGGAGGGATCTATACTTAGGACAATTGTCGTTTCCCGGTCGTCAGCCTTTCTCGGTCGATCGACGACGACGGTCCCCCGATGCGACGGGGGCTGCGAGGGTGCGTGTCGGTGATGTCGGCGACGACGTGATGCCTCTATCAAAGGAGCATGGCATTCATCTCCCTCGCGTGCGGTGGGGGCGATCTTTAGGTTAGAAACACGGGCGATGCGTGACGATGCGAACTGGGAAGAGAGGATGGCGTGAATCTAGACCAGCGCAGACGTCGAGAAGAAGGCGAGCGATGAACGTAAACACGGCGAGCGGAGCGAATCCATCCGGGCGGCTTCCTGGCGGCTCTACCAGCTTTTTACCTCCGCACCTCTCTCGACTCCTACGTTCGCACACGTTCGCACGGTAGGTACATATGGGTACATACACGCACGTACGCGATGTCAAAGCGCGTACACACGTCAGCGTTCCCATCTGTTCCCCATCGTCGTGGTCGCGGCGCGTTTCTTCAATCGGCATTGGCTGAGTTCGGTGGGAAAAGCACTTCAGCAATTCCTCGTTACGATTGGTTCCTACAACTAGATCTTAGATAAAACTAAAGATAAGAGCCAATCTTGTTTGAGACTTGCGGTGTGGAAAAAGAACAAACCTTCATTGAACAAATCCAGTGATCACACCTGATCACACCTTTGACTTCTTTTATACGAGTGTCTGAATATTCATTACATCAAAAAAACTTGATTGTTATTCATATAATTGTTTGTAAAATTGTTCTGGAGTACTATTGTAAAACTGGAGTTAAAATAGCGTAATATATCATACTACAATCATCTAATATACTTCCGTTACAATTTATAAATTGTTCATGATTGTTATTTGTCACTATTAACTGTTGTTACTGTTACATTGCGAGGGCAGTGAAAGCAAAAGATTCATAAAATCTCTAACAAAAGCTTGTATTTTATTTTACCAGAGAGCAAAATGTCGGATGACATAAAGAGCCTGTTGAAGGAAGCCCGGGAGTCTTTCAAACAAAATGAATATCTAGAAGTTATGAAGAAATGTAAGAAGATTTTGAAGAAAGACAAAAGTAATTATGCAGCGTTAGTTTTGCTAGCCCGTTCCATGCAAGAAGTGGAGGAATTTAAGTCGCAAGTGCCCTTGGTTCTGCAAAAGGCTGTGGAGGTACAACCAAATAATCCATTGGCCTGGCAAGGTTTAGCAGCCTACTATGAAAAAACTCCACAGGATCATGACAACTGGGAAAAGTTGGCTCTAGCTTACTGCAAACTGTTGCAGTTGGATAGGTATTGCTACACAATATTATTCAAAGTTATTATAGCATCTTAGATTATATCAAGATTAACAAGAGACAAATATTTGTTTTAGTGACTCACCCAAGTTCACACATTTTGTGAATAAAATTTCCGAGATTGTCTTGCGTGTCAAAAATGATGACATATTGTCCGAAGCACTGAGCACATTTAGTATGTTACGAGAGGCTTCTACCAAAGAAAAGATAAACTTGATTGATAAGACCTTGGTATGGGTTTTATCAGAGTATCCTAATAATAGAATAAACAAGCATCAAGAGCTTTATGAGAGTGTGTTAGCGTCTGTAATAAAAGATGTAGAGCTAGTGAATAGACAAGAGTATTATAGAAAATATTTAAAGATGTTGTATGATTCAAATAAATTCTCAAAATTATTGGCATCTGCTCAAGACATGCACACTCAATTTCAACAGAATGCTTGTCCTCTAGGTAAATTATTTTTCAATTCTTATTTTTCATGCATTATTATACTCTCATACAATACAATTGGTTCCTTTGTACAATAGAATGGTTATGCCGTATCTATTATGAAGAGGTTGCATTATGTGAAAATGAGCTTGAACTTGACATAGCTCAGTTTTATGAGTCACTTTTAAAGCTGAAAGCAAATTCTGAGGCTGCACTGATTGCAAAGGCAGCATATTTGAAAAAAACAGGCGAGTTGACTAATTCGCGTGATTATTTGAAACAAGTTATCTCGTTAAATGCACAATCATTTTATGCTTGGTTAATGTTAAGTCAAGTATATTATAAGCTTTACTGCTGGGAAGAAACCGAGAATGCTTCTAGAAAAGCACTAGAATCAATAAAACCGTGTTTAAAGGATAAATTTCAACACGAAATCAAGTTGAGATTGCTTGAAGCAATAAGTAGAAGTATTAACGAGCAAAAATTGATAGAAGCGCGTCAAATGTGCCAAGAGGTGAGTATTATTTAACATAAACGTTATAAATATTTCTTAATATTTATCAGTGTATAATAAATTTGTATTTCAGTTGTTAAACATTGAGCCTTCCGTACAATTGCAAGTGATACATGCACGTACAAATATATTATTAGACGAACCTGATGCTACAGCCATATTAGATAATTTGGAATCTCAGGATGAAACTAAACTCCAAGTCCTTATTCTTAAAGCGTTGCATTTAAAAAAGCATGAACGATATGAGGAAGCAATTAACACTCTCGAACTAGCTTTAGAAAATTCTGAAGCCTGGTTGCTGTTTGGTAAAATATATTGGGATATGAGAGATTACAATCACAGTCTGATGGCATTCCTAAATGGTGTCCAAATAGATCGCAATAATTGGGAATGCATGGTTTACCTAGGACATTATTATCGCGAACATAGTAACGACCTAGAACGTTCAAGAAAGTGTTACCACGCCGCGTTACAAATCAATCCGAATTCCGAGCAAGCTGGTATCGGACTGAGTACAACTTATCGTCTTCTCAAGAATACTGTAAGCGCCATGCGAACAGTTTTTTTTTTCAGGCAGAATACAAATTTATATATGACTAATATTATTATATGTCATCGTTTATAGGATGCTAATATACAATTATTACAAAGAGTAACTATGCAAGGTACTGGGCCGAGATGGGCTTGGCTTCAACTTGGTTTGCATTACTTGGATCAAGGTGACGCGGGCCAAGCTATTACAGCATTACAACATGTGATCAGAGCTGATCCTAACGACAAGTATAATATATAATTCATTATTTTGATGTGTTACAGAGCATTTGAAATTCCTTCTCACAAGTTTGCATTTTTTATAGTCATAGTTGGGAATCTCTAGCGGATGCATACCTGGTACGCGGCGCTCATACATCGGCACTGAAATCGTATCAACGTGCGCTACAGCTGAGCCCAGGATCCCTCTACCCTTTGATACAACTCGCGAATATCAAACTGGTAAGTAAAATTGATATGAAAATAATATAAATAATATAATATTGATACAAAATTTTTCTCTAGCTCATTGGTCAACATAGAGAAGCCAAGGAAGACTTTGAGAGTATATTACAAAACAATAAACAGCATATTCTCGCATTAAAAGGTCTAGCACAAGCGTGTTTAGGTCTGGCAAGGGAAAATATCGCGAAACATCTTTTATGTCGCGCGAGAGAAAATCTACAACAAGCAGCAGACAGTCTAGTAAATGCTATTATGATACGCAGTGATCTGCTTTGCAATTGGAAATTGCTTGGCGACGTGTGCTATAGAATAGTTACCATGCCAGAAAAGTATTGCTATTTAAGAGTTAAATCTGTTTTAATAAAGTGCGACAGTATCGAGACATACTTAAATATTAAAGGAGATGAAATACTCATGTTATCAATAAGGTAAGAAATTATTCTGAAATTATTTTATAATACGAGTGTTGAGAGACGAAACTATAATATCATTTAAACGCAATTATTAACATGTACATTAACATGTACAGCAGTTTGCATGATGTCAAATCAAATCCTTACGAATATTGTCATCATTTTATTATTAGTATCATTTTTACATTTTAAAATTAAATTTTCGATACCGTTTTATTTTCAGATGTTTTTGTAGGGTACTATCTATGCAAGATTCTGCATTGTTATGGCATGATTTGGCGTGCTGTTATTCGATGCAACTAAATCGCGGTTCTACAATCAATAAGAACGATGTAGCAGCTAAGTGCTACGCGGCTGCAAAACACGCCGTTAAACTCTGCCCACAATCGTGGTTACATTGGAATCTCTTGGGTGTTATTTGTATGTCGATATATGTAAAAAATTATGCCTTAGCTCAACATTGTTTTGTTATGGCGATCGATATAGAGTCAAACAATGCCGTAGCTTGGAGCAATCTGGGAACATTATATTTGCATCTAGGTACTTAAAAATAACTCTTTTTTTAAATTTTTATTAGAATTATAAGCATTTTATGTGACAATCGTTTGACATATATCGCTGATATTCAGGTGATGTCTACAAAGCGAATGAAGCGTTTTCCCGAGCGCAACGTGCGGATCCTAGTTACGTGAATAGTTGGATTGGACAAGGTTTAATCGCGGAAAAGACCCTGAGGAAGGAAGCGATGGATCTATTTCGACATTCAACGCAATTGGGTTATCATAATCAAGCGGCTTTAGGCTATGCTCACTGGGTACTTACAATTCTTTTGAATCCTGCAATGAAGAAAGATCCACTGTTGGTTTACGTTATCGAGAACATGCACGCGATACCTGCAGCAGCCGACGTTCTTACTTGGTATACAGGTTAGTAGATAGTGTTATCAGCTTGACGTGATATCCCTTCTTTATACTTAAAGAAAAATTTCAACCTTTCTTCAGAACGTGAACCATATGACATTTACGCCTTAAATACCCATGGTTTATTATTGGAACGACTGAAATTGTACAACACGGCGGCTAAACAATTTGCCGCGGCTTTAAAACTAAGTGAGGATGAAGAAAGGGATATGATATCCATTAATTTAGCGCGCATCCTGATTCAAATCGGAAAATATGAAGAAGCCGTAACATTATGCAAACAAGTAAAATGTGCAAATTTTAATTCTCAGTGCCATCTTGCATTATCCTTATTTAAAGGTACAAAAATCTTAGACATTTTTACCTTATTAAAATATAAGTTCCCACAAAACGACTTAACATTAATCTCATATTCCTTTACTTACAACTTTCAATCATTCAATCCAACTTCTTGTAAAATTGAAATATAAACATAAAATTTAGATGAAAACAAAAAAATATTTTATTTGTATTTAGCCAAGCAGTACGAAGAATCATACAACACATATGAGGCAGCTTTACATTGGCTAGCAGACACTGGAGCGGATAAAGCTAATATCTTGTGTGCGATGGCCGCAATTGCTTACATGTTCCAAGGGACAGATGCTGTAAAGACCCTGCTATTCCAATGTATTCAAATAGAACCGCCTATCGTAACTGGTTTCTTAGCGACCGCTGCATTAGGAATTTTGCATGACGACGTCAATTTGACTTCTTTGGTACTGAATGAATTAAAATCGTACGAAAATCATCATGAGTACGGTTATCATATCGTCACGCTGTCAGCATATCATCAAGCTATTCAGGGAAATTTTACTCAAGCTATTCGAATACTCGCCAAAGCTATTTTTAAGTATCCTAGTAAGTAATATTCATGTTATGTATTTTATATATATAAAGATAGATCTGCAAGTTTATCCTTTATAACGAATATGTCAATATTGCAGATGACGTTAGGTATTGGATACGTCTCGTTCGAGTTTTATTATTGGACAACAATCTAGATATCTTTCATAAATGTGCTTCAACAGCGTTAACGCTAAGCAGAAATACGTCCATAACTGATATTGTACATGTTGCTTGCGCATCAGCGTACAGTCACTTCGGCACGAAGGAAGGTCTCAGACAAGCCCAGAAAAACATATTTACATATCCTAACAATGTTGAGAGCTGGGCTAATTTCATTGCAGCTCTTTTATCCAAGTTAGTATTATGGAAGCAATGAATTAATCTTGTTTGTTTTCAACACTATTGTCATATGCATAATTATTTTGTTTACAGAGATGTAGAAAAGGATTGCACTCCAATTAATAGTCGATGGATATTGTCGCTAATATCACTAATGAGATCACAATTCCAAATTTCCGAAAATATGTCGCAATGGTTACTTCGTAACGAAAAAGAACTTAATATGATCTCTAAATAGATAAAACATGACAATTTATGTGATTTATTTTGATTTATTGTAAAAAAACGTGTAACATCTTTTGTATGTTGTAACATTGTATAATAAATTTAAATTAACTGGATTAATTTTTGTCTTTTATTTGATCTTAAGAAATGTATAAACTTGTTAAAAGGTGCATTGATTAAAGCAGGTGCGTTAATTATTAATTATTTAATAAAAATAAATGTACTTTTGTCCATCATCGTTCGAAACAAATCATGTTTATTTATTCATACATTGATTTAATCTTAAATTTGTCTCAGATAAACTAATCATCGGGTTATACGAGACGACACGTTCTACAACTTCTGCATAGACACATTTCCATATAAACATACTTACAAAAGATCTCGCAACGCCGGTCTACTATTATTACGTGTTAACATTCGCTGTCGCTGTGGGAAATTGGTATTGGTAAAATTAGATCTCGGCGATAATGTGTCAAATCTCCTTGATCTCGATCTATCGATCTTTATTTCCGCGCAGATACTATCTTCTAAAGTCTGCAAAAATATGATTTTATATTTAATTTTTTGTTCTAATAATTACAAGATACCTAATTTGTTAAGTTGATTTCATATGCACATAAAAATTCTTTGTATAAAAATAATAGCATAATAGAATGAGGAATGAATTTTCGATATGTTAAACGATTAATAATAATCAATTAATAATGTAATTCTGATAGAACTTACATCAGGTAAAATATGATCATCCTTCTTCAATAAAGTAATCAACTTGTATAGTTCAAAGTCTTCTGGAACATTTTCTTTTGCCATAGCTTCCTCCAGCTTTTCAATCTAAAAACATAATAAAAATAAAATATGATAACACATATACGAATGTTACATCGTCAAACAAGTTATGAATTGCGTACCACATCTTTGTAATAACATTCTTTTTGAGCATTTGGTTTGTCATGCTCAAGCGAGGCTCTAAGTATGGGCACTATCTCAGTAAACCTCTTCAAATCTGTATACGCTGCAACTTTCAAACATCTAATGTGAATATATCTGCCTTCTCTTAATGTACTTAAGATTTCTATGGCTATATGAGACGAATTCTGTTTAATAGCTAAAGCTGCTAAAAATGTGGTAGCTCTACGCATGATTTGGTATCCCTTTTCATCTAGCTCTTTCCAGAGCTTTACGCCGTACTCAAGTGTCTCTGGTGTATTCTGGAAACATCAAGAATAATTATGCAAAGAGCTGAGCTTTACTAAAATTCAATCATTCTTGCAAAAGTATTACCTCCTTGTAACAGGCAGCCATGATTAATATCAAAGAATTCCTAGGATATCCACTTTCATAAGGTTTGTTCTTAATTGTGTCATACACTTCTCTCATTTCTGTATACTTTCCATGCTTATATAATAAACACAGAAGAATCTGATAACTGACTAATTGATCAAAGAAATTCTCAAATTTAGGATCCTTGAAAGCTGTGAATGCAAGATCGGGTTCGTCCAAGTAGTAGAAGGTACGCATCACCACAGGACCAAAGATGAAAGTACCAAATCTCATCTCTTTGGTTTGACTATTAAATTTCGTCAACATCTTGATCAGCAGTTCAATATCTTCGGGTTTCTTTTGAGCTAAGTGCAACATAGACTTTAGATCTTCTGTGAAGATAACACCCATGTCTGCGTTGCACACTTCCTCCATCTTGTTGCGGAATGTATTCTCCACATTTAAAAACTGATTGCGAAAGTTTAATCGCGCATTTTCATAGCCTTGCAGACCCAGACTGTTGTCCGAATATAAAAATCTGCAAGCTGCAAAGTGAGAAATATATCAATAGATATGTAAAAAAAAAATCATTGCTGTAAACGTATAAAAAAGTACTTGTACATTTAACATTTTAATACGTTTTGTTTTCGCTATTCAAACAAATTCGGTTCAAATATATTTTCTCTTAACTCAAAACTACGTTCACTATCTACCGACAACACGAGTGGTGTTCAAGTGGCTGCGAGACGAGAAAGAATGTGAAGTAAGGTTACGTCAAAAATATTACGTACAATTCAGGAAACTATTTCTCAGCAGAGTATTGTTTGCCAATCCCACATTGAGCCGCATAAGACATCTCATTGTCGCCGCCATTATTTCCGTACAAAATCGTCTTCAATCCTTCTCTCAAACACTTATATTTTAGTCTTTCGAGTTACGTTTATCGGCGAGAAATCCGCTTAACGACACATGAAACGAGAAGAACACGAATGGACCGGAAGCCGAATAGTCGGTCGTGCACACGACTTCCGGCTTCGGCTCAGTCGCCAATTGCAGCATGAAACAAGGAAAATTAAAGAGACGTACATTCACCGTCAAATTGAGAACGTCATTTTTTGATGAGTTTTAGAACGCATCTGACATGTAGCAAAACTCGTTTGCCGAAAGTCCCTAGAAGCACTTCTATGCGTTCTAAAACGCTTAAAAAAAGGAGCGCCTCAATTTTCTTGTGCAAGTGAATTTTTCGTTACTAGGTATACAGTTACATCGATGATTGAATAATTGACAAGTGTCCACGTTCAATGCTGGCGAGACGTTTCTTCCTAACCTCTTTGGACTCGCTTCGTTGTATGCGGTACTTTTGTAAAGCGTGTCCAAGATTGAAATATGACGAACGTGCACACGGTGAATAGTATGATCAGCAACAGGAATCGCGATTGTCTCGAATGCAGACTGCTGAGCGGCGGCGGCCTCGTCGCCGCCGGTTTATACGTCTGCCATCACTCCAAACAGTACCAGAAGCAAATAGGAAAAGCGGCGATGTACTCGTTTGCCTCTGGTACGTCGGTACGAGCGAGCGTATCGCGCAGCTTGAGGCTTTGTCCGCTTCGTAAGAATCGGAACATTGCTGAAGAGCGCCCGCATTCTATGCTCAAATTTTATTAACAAAGTATTAATAAATCTTGCTCAATGTTTACATGTAACACAATTTCATTTCCAGTGCTAGTACTCCTTGGCACAGCCAGGATGTTGGACTTGCCACCCTTTCAAGACAAATTTAAACGCAGCTGAGGAATAATTTACTTAAGCAGGTGTAAATCCACGGCATTTTGTAGTGATTACACATATAAATGGTGTAAGTCTAATGTGAAAATAATATGTATACTTATTATGTTCTTTTCTTACTTGTATGATCCACCTGGCATAAAGATTTTGTCTATAGCATCTCAAATATGCTTTATTAAAGAGAATTTATTTTAAATAATTTTAGCTATTATAACATACCCTTAAAAAAAAATTATTGTATCCATCTTGATAAGATTTATTTTGTTTTATATAACTTATCTATTTTGGTATTTCAGTTATTATAAATATTAAGATATAAACATAATTGAAATGAGTCTAAAGTCTTTTATATAACTCCTTTGCCATCTAAGTTTTAGATCACAGACCATCAGTCCATTCGTCAATACTTATGTTGCTTTAATTAAAATATAAAAGATGTTTTTCTTTTAACATTTTCCTAGATATTACTTTATTTTAAGTGCCATAAAAAGGCAATAAAATATATCTTGTTTTATAAAATATTGCAAAACAGTTATTTTTTCCTTGAATATGGAATCTTGTTACATTTGCTATCATCTTCAGAACATTTTATTTTCGCGACTTCGGAATGTGAGGTGAAGACATTATGTATAGTGTTTGCGTCCATTTCGCGAAACGTTGTCGAGGCTGATGCAGTGCGAAAACACCGACGCGCGCGCATATTGCACGTGTTGCAAAATGCGAAGGCAAAGGCGCGCATGCAGCGCGAAGAGCGAACCGTAAACGCTTTCGTGGTGCGCGCGCCCGCTCGTTAATATTCGCACCGCGTTACTTCCTGTTACGTACTCGACGATACACTTACAGGACACGCCGGCCGTTGTGTAGCGATGTAAACTTGTCTACCAGTTCCCAACTTTCAGCTCTCAACGCTTCCTCGCGACCGTATCCCACGATGAAGTGTATCGGAAAGTATTCGGATACACTAATCATCCGATAATTATTTCCAGTTAGCTTGAGCAGATTAATCGTTGAACTGATCTACCGCAAAGAATTTGAAATTGTATTGTTTAAATTTTTATCAAAAAATGTTAGACTTTTTGATATACAATTGTTTTTTTCAGAACAATTTCGATCTTTTCGAAAAATGAATTAGTGATGTGCCGGATAGTAAAATTTCCGGATACTGAATATCGGATATCCGGTGATAACGTGAAACCGGATTCCAGTCGGATATCCGGTATCCTAATTATCCGGCTGGATACTGGATATTTGTCAAATTAAAAAGAAAAAAAATATATATCAAATATATAATAAAAAGATATACGTGATAATAATTATTGGAAGTTTGGAAAATGGTGTCGAATGTTGTGGTTGCAGAACAGCCAATCTTTCAAAAATGGTGTTGCGTTGAAAGGAACTTATAGACAAAATTACGCTTTCTTGATTAGAGCCCTCATCATAATAATTTTATTTTTTACTTGATTATGTTAATGATAAATCTTTACGTTCATGATTCGGCACATCCTTAAAATGAATATTGCAGAATAGGAAAGATTATTTATTGAAATTTATTTTGTCCGAAGATGTTAAAAAAATGGAAATATTTTTTATATTGCTATCGATGATGAGATAATAGATTGCAGGTATGATCAAGTCAGTATCAAAGAGAAAAATCTGAGTTATGAAGAATATTATATAAAATGATATGTAACAGAAATGGAATACAGACTTTTGCAACTTCCCACGCGGATACTCGTTCGGCTGCCGAAATCGGAGGTGCGATTGGCGCGACTTTTGTCTGTCTTAGACGACGAGGTCGTATCTAAGGTCGTTCTCCGGACTTTGGCGCCACACCCTGGCGTTCCTGGCGAAGGTGGCACACGAAGAACAGGCCGTGTGTCCCGCGCACGACCTCTTGCCGCATCGACAGTCTTGACACGCAGAAGATCGCTCTTGTAATACTTGGAACACGGAGCGATCCATCCGGTACACGTTCGGCGTGCCTGTTACGTGTGCTGCCTGTGCCCCGTTTGCGATGGACAGACAATCAGGCCTGTGTTCTGCGACCCGCCCAATCCATCTTGTGCATCCTTAATAGAAGAAACAGAATTATTACAATATAAATGTCGAAAGAGTCTTCTTTCGAAAGGAAGGAGAAAAATCAAGTATTAAACGAACGAAGAGATCTCGGAGATTTTATTTCAGTCAAAATGTTTAATTTGAATCTTGTGAATCATCTGCCTTTGAAAAATTTGTGGAAGAAAGTTCCGTTGCTAAATTTCAGAAAAGTGAGTGAAGTCACACATCGCAGTGGACTGAAACACTCTACACGTTTCGTTGCACTGCCAAATTTTGCCTGGACCGCGGTAGAAGTCATAGAGGACATTCGCCTGCCTGTTTTTTTTTTCTTCCAGAAAAATGAACATGCTGCAAACAAGACGTAAAACATACGACTCTCCGGAAGCGCCGTCGCCGTCAGTGCGGTTTTGCAGCGTATTCCTTTTTCTTCTCTAACGAACGTTACGAGTTGCGCACGACCGCAGAAACGAGCACGTTGCGTACACCATACGCGTATCCCGGCGATTCGACGCGGTTCACCAGGCTGTGGAAATCGAGAATTTCGTTAACCCCAGCTTACATGTAATGCGCCCACAGCACTGGAGAATATTCGAGCGACGACGTCCGCGTTCGTCGTCGCGCTCTTCGAATGACGAGGAAGGAAAAAAAATGACGGAGAAAGAAAGGGAAAACGGTGAGAAGATCGATGTCGCGGAGAAGGATCAAGGTCCTTCGTTCCGTCCCCGTTCGATAAATCCAGCGTTCCAGCCGCTCGATCGTTCGGAAGATGAGAGAAAGCGAGAATCCGGAGTGTGGTGCGCCCCTCGCACTATTGCGTCAACGCGTAATTGCAAGACCGTTCCTTCGTTCGTTTCAAAGGCCCCCGAGGAGCTTATGCATGTAACGCAGTCTCGCCTGGATTTCATTGGCTTCTCATTCTTGTTCGTCCAGTGACGTTTTCTGGCCATACTATAAATGAAATTAATTTAAATGCTCCATTCTACCTAAATAAATAATTATTAGTTTTTTTACTCTGATACTACTCTGAACTTTATTATCTTTCCATTATTTGTTTCACATTACAAATATTTTACCATCATTATTAAATAGCAATTAAAATTTAATTTTTGTTTCCAGCTTCGATTCACTTTCTTTCTCTCTTTCTCTCAACATTAATAGTTTTTTCTTTTTTTCAATTTCGAATCTCGAGCAAAATATTCGCGGCGAGATAGCGTTGTTTATCTCTAATAATAATTTTGTTAATTAGAAATTTAAGTTCGACCTAGCCAAGTATATTTTTGCCACATGTCTTTACAAGCCAACGAGCGAATTTGCTGAAGTTAGAGCAATGATTTGATTCCTTCGTATAGCAAATGTAAAATTTATTATCAAATTATGTCATACCAAAACGAGATTCAGGAATAACTGTCTGCGCGTATCGATCGGATTATTTCGAGATATAATATTTGCGTCCCGGGCAACTGGGTTCTATCGGATTCATCAAATTGCCGCTGTTTTCGTTCAAAGCTTCATGTTTTATCTATAACGAAAAATTGTGTGTATGTGTGCGTGTGTGTCAGAATTGTTTTCGACCTGTTGTTTTTTAATTGCGTTTTAATTATTTTCGGTTTCAAAGGTTTTTTTTCGATGTGTCGTAAGACGAAATAAGCTTGTGCGTCATCGCGACTTGGATAATTTTTAATCGATAACGGAATACAAGTACGAAATGTTGGTGAAAGATCGCATCATGAAATTTGCCTTATCTTCCGCTTGAGTTTAATGGGATGGTTCACGTGCTCGTGTAGGATTATACTCGCTCGTGAATCCGATTAGTGCAAATATCAACTCGACGGTAATTCGCCTCCTCCGTCTTTAGAAGGCTCGTATCTAACCGCTTTGATTACGTCAAGAGTGCATACCCTGCAGAAAATGAGCATATTCAAAGGAATTCATGGGAATTTCCCCATTCCGCGAAATCATAAGTCTCCTATCTCCGAAAATCATGAAATTACTCAAAGGAATTAGTTTTTTTCCTTTTTTTTTTTATTTAAGATTAAAACATCTTAAAAAGAGAGATTCTTTTAACCAAATATTTTTTTATAGGAGGAATATATGTTATCAGTATTCATTGATGAAATTTATTATAAATATATGTTTGCGCTCAATTATTCGAATCATTTTTTCAGATCATTTCTAATTTCCATGCAGGGGATATAAATATTATTTAAACGCGAAAGATTTTTCGACGAGAGAGAGGTGTCTTGACAAAAACGGTTTCGCTCTATCGATCTCGATATTTACACGATTATATATAATAACGTGTCTGAAATGAAATTATCTCGTGACACCATCTCGACCGGTTCCAAACCACAAATTACGATAAATTCGGCAGTTCGGGAGCCGATATTAACACGACTCTAAATCAAGAAAGTCACCCACGTGTCCTATCTCATCGTGCGATCTCCGTCTGCCTTCGACAAGTTGCCTGCTCGGGAGGCTCATCGNATCTCCGTCTGCCTTCGACAAGTTGCCTGCTCGGGAGGCTCATCGCGGTCGTCCCGTGTCAGAGATCCTCGCAGAAATCCGCAAATCGAGAAAGGATCGTTGCACAAGGAGGATGCAACCGCATCTCTCTTCCACTCTCGACCTTTAGGGCTGACACGAGACACAAATCACATCGCGCCGCTCCGCGCGCC